>JAXQGY010000058.1:0-21719 GCA_037040535.1 Talaromyces sp. P118-02
AAATATATTTTAGTTAGTTTTATTTTTAAAATAGTTATAAGATTATAAAATAAATAAATTTTTAGATTTAAAATAAATCTATTAAAAATATTTTTAAGTCTATCTTGCTTTCTTATATTATAAATTTATTAAAGATATAGAATTAATAATAAATTAGCTAATCTTAGTATACTAGAGCTTATTAATAAAATATAATAAAAATATATAATATAAAGTATAAATATTATCTTATTTTTTAGTTATAGTTAGATAATAAGGTTTAGTATATTTAAAATTATAATTATATTAGTAAAAAAAATATAAAAGAAAAAGAGCTATTATTATTAAATAATATATTTATAGTTTATATATTTTATAGCTAATTTACTTCTATATAATCTTTAATTAGATTGGCTAAACTAAAACAAACTAGTCTTCTGTCTTACCAGTTAGATGCTAAACTGGACTAGGACAACATATTGTGGGTGCGCAAATCAGCAGCAGCACCACAAATGGTATTATTACTATTATCTAAATATTAAAAATAAAATCTAAATCTAATTATAATATTATAATAAGTAATAAATATTATTAATAGTATATTTTTTACTCTTTATTATTAATAAACTTCATTTAACGTTGTGTCGGTGAATGAGACCCCGAAAACGGCTACACTTGACGTCGTTTTTGCCGTCCCATTCAACGTCAAGACTCGCCAAGACCACTATCCCGTAATATTCGCTTTCGTGCCACGGCCCCGGGGCTTCGCACCACGCCCCTTCTCCCTCGCCATTTTAGGGTCACGTGACCATGCGACAGTGTCAGCCAGAAAGGTGCTTACTAACCGAATCGGCCACTAGTTAACTAGTTCGACCTTACGCAGCGAATCCTGATTAGGAACGTAAATCGCTGATCCCCCTATATTATTTGGAATTATCTGGTTAGATCAAATTACTGAGGAAACCCCTATATAAATTGATAAATCCTCATGTAATATTAGAATATCATGCTCATAGATTGAATCAATTTGACACATATTTTACCCCCAATTTGCACCATTTTTGCCGTCTTATTAAGCAGTGCCAAGATCCCGCAGTTCGACAGACAGCCCCACCCAGCGGGCGGCGGCTACGCTGCTGTCGACCACAATCCAAAATCATGGTGTCGTTTCCCTAACTGTCGTTTCATGAGGGTTCAAAAGCCAAACATGGCTCTCTCAAGCGGCAGCAGCACTCCGGTGCCACAGCACGGCAGTGTTAGCCTGTCCCACTCTTTGACTCGCTGGCCATATATATGGCCCTTTCTCCCCTCCCCCCTTCATCCTTTTCTTTTCCAGAGTCACTTTATTCCCCTCATCACGCTTAATCTTGCCAAATTTCTTTTACTACATATATTATAACTGTCCTTGACACTGAAATCCAGAACGAGAGTGAGGTCAGCTCCGTTCTCACTGAGATCTTCTCAGACGATGGGTCCGATGATGAATCTGCCAGTGACCCAGACTCAGACTTGGATATAGATAGCAAGGATCTGGACGATGAGAGCGGCTCTAAAGATGATAAAGCTGTTAATAAGAGTTAATTTTTTTTAGAAGAATATCTAGCTAAAATAGAGCAGCTTAATATGTTATAGTTTTAATAGAAGTAATATAGTAATAATATTTAGAATAAACTAGATAAGATGTAGTAGTATTAAAATTAGTAATCTATTCTTTAAATAATTAAGTGATATTAGAAGCTTACTAATTATTATCTAGTAAATACTATTAATACATTGATATTAACCTTATGTAGTAGTGATACTGGATTTTTAATTTTGATAAAATAGTCTAGTTTTTATATGCTTTCTTTAGTTTATAATATAATATTTATTATAGTAAAAATAACTAGTATTACTTTAGTATTAGATATAAGAGCTTACTAGAATTATTCTAAAAATAGTAGCACTTAGTTCTAAAGTAAGAGACTTTGTCGGGGCTGAGTAAAGATATTATCGTTAAAGTTAAGGATATAAGTACACGGATTCTTTCTTTTTATTACTAGCCTTATAATACAGATACTAATAGTTTATAGATTATTACACTAGTAGCTAAAGAGAAATATTTAAACTTTACCAAATAATCTAAAAAGAATATATACATTAAAGATATTATAGAGTTCACTTATTTTCTTCTATCTACTATAGAGATAACTTTTTAATATAGCTAGTAGCAGATTTAGCTCTTTCTCTTTATATAACTTGCTACTATTATAGTAAGCTGTCCCTTAGCCTTTCTATATCTTCGCTATTAAGATCTAGAACTAACGCTTATTCAGGATCTAGAAAGAGGATACTTAAAATTATTTATTTTCTTAAGACCAAAATTTACTAAGAGATTTTTAGGAAAAAAAGACTCTATAGATATCTTAGTTTTACTAGACAGTGACCAAGCTAGCTAATGAATTAATTAGAAATAAATATAAGATTCTAGAAATTATCTTCAATCTTAATCTAGTCTTTAGTCTCTATATCTGTCTGTTTAATATACTCTTTCATATCTAAAACTTTAAGCAGCTTTCTAAGATCAGATTAGTACTAGATTATACAGATAAACTATATAGCTTTTATATTTTAAATAGATTAAGATAACAGCTACTACTATTAAAAGATGAATTTTTAGATTAATATATATTCTACTAGGTAGATTAAAAAACTAATAGATATTAGATTATTCTTGAGAGAAGGATAACTATATTGATAGTATAATCTTAAATACGTTAACTAGGTAAGATCACTAGCTTTAATTAAAATATTAAACTTTATATTCTTTAATATGCAGGAGCTAAAGTATTTAATAATAATAATTAATATTGTGTCTCTTTTTTTTATATAACTAATATACTAATTAGGTGGATAAAAAAAGTAATAGACGCTCTTTAAAACATTATACTCCAGCATTTAGATATTTATATCTTTATCTAGTACTATAAGATAGATGTTGATGTTGATGTTTAAAGAATTATCTAGAAAACAGGCTCTTAGACTTTATTAGTTCGATTTGCTTGCTTATTAAGCGTGTCCATTGACCTAGATCATCTATATTAGCTGTCTGCTGAGGAGTTACAGTCTCTCAATGAGCTTCCTGCGATTTACACACGGTAAAACACTGTCATCCGGCGCAAGCAGAAGTGGAAGAATCTCGAGGCCCAGTTTGAACGGTTTACCATAATCTGCAATACCACAAGGACTCCACAATTTAACCCGGGTCAGAAGCTGCAGGCAAAGGTGAATCTTGCCTGGAATCGGGTAGAGGAAGCAAAGCGAAGGTATAACAGATCTCTTTATGCACTCTATAATGAGAAGTAATGTCAACAGAACCAACGTATTTATGAAAATTTAAAACGCTATCAGGAAGAATAACCTGTGATTAACTTAGAATATTAATTAGTTAAAATAATAGTTAATACTAAGATCTGGCAGACCTTAGAGTGCCAAGATACTATGTCTATATAATATTTAATATTACTTAACCGCATAATAATGATATCTAGTAAAACCCTGGAAGTAGAGTATCAACAATAGATTTAAGTGATTGATGTGGTTACTATGTATTGCGGTATAAAAGAAGATAGGCCAATCCACTGAGCCATCTAACCTCGTCGACTACGATCTGATGATGATAAGAATTTGGGTCCTCCCACTAAACGAGCACGGTGCTTGTCAGAAGAAAAAACTAAAAATGCTTTAAGACATGTCATTGAATCGGTGGTTATTACTGAAAAAGACCAAAGACCGGTGATTTATTTTCTTTGTGTTAGAAATTCGCAGCTTCCTATAAGTGAGCGAACTAAGAAATATAAAAATTCTAAATCTCTCACTCGACACTTTACAGAAACATGCGATATTTATTTAGACTAAAATAGTTTACTATAATGTATATAACATTAATCTAGAAAATAAAATAGCTCTTATAAGCTATACTAAGTTAAAATATAGAACTATATCTTAATCGTATTCTTTAATTCTAAGACTATAATGCCGCCTATACTGTTATCTATTTATATATTAAATATATAGATTGCTTTTTTCTATCCTTTTTATTTTTAATTTATACTGTCACGTCTTGTCTATATATGTACCTGTACGGCTGGTCTGTCTCTACTTTTATCACTATCACCATCACCATCGGTTTTGTTTTTGCTGCGTCCAACGTTTATGATTACTAGTCTATGATCTGCCTATCGTATATAAGCCTAGAAGCCAAATTAAAGATCGCTCAACGCCGTTTCAGAACAAATCACGATATTGGTTTGTATCAACAAAAAAGTAAAAGTAAAAGTCTTGAGCAAGCCCATACATAGTTATACCACAGCGTAAGATTATTACAGAGCATAATTGTTACAGCGCAAGATTATTACAGCGCAAGATTATTACAGGGTATGATTATTGCAGCGCAAGATTATTACAGCGCAAGATTGTTACAGAGCATAATTGTTACAGAGCATAATTATTGCAGGGCAAGATTATTACAGCGCATTAGGCCTGGATCAGGCAGAAAGCCGGGGATTCAGGCGCGCCGTGGGGCTGTGCCTGGTCTGGGCCGAGGTGATGGGCCTTGAGTCGACAGTGGTCCTAGGACCACGGACTCACGTCCAGCAGTGACCCAGGTTGACTGTGCTACCGCGAGAGATCTGTAGCGATCAATGTAAATCTATGCATGCATGCCTATCATTTTGCATCCCCCCTCCTGCATCCAACTTAGTCCTAGAGCTCTTGTCCGTGGCGGTTGGCTCAAGAAGGAATGGGACTTGTGAGAGGGAGAAAATTGTGACCGCATGAATGTGACTCATGTTGCGGCTGGCACAAGCTAGCATTTGTCTTGTTACAATTGTCTTGAGACAATCTCTGACCTGTGCCACGTGGCACATTGCGGGGCATATTTATTCCAGCCCGATTGAATAATAATACGCCCAGGTCTATTCCTTTGCGGGGCCGATGGTTCTCAAATGTCTGTGGTTGTCAAACTGGCAACGGAGTAAATGGGCGGGGCTAGACTCGGTTCTGGTGTAGGCTGAGCGGGTCGGGCCTGCTGGAGGCCTCTACCCGCTCGTTGCGCTTCCGCCCTGGGTTCCCCCTAGGCGTGGTTTTCGCACCGTGGGTTTAAAACCACGCATGGGCTAACCCTCGCGGGCTAGCCTGCGGCCGGGTTCCGCCCTGCGCGGGGCGCCGACCTCGCGGCTCCCTAGACGAGATGTGGGCCCGTGTATCTATAAGCAGTCCATCTGCTCCTCATGATAAGAAGAATAATAAGGAATTTACCTCTGGCTTAACCTACTTCAACAGGAATGAGCTCGTTGTTATTTTTGAGGGGCAGGACTGCTTATAACACAGACCCACATTCCTGTATCACCAGCCACACGCACAGCCACTGGATTATTTAACAGGAGTCAGACACAAAGCCAAGTCAACACGGCCACAGCCCGGGCAGCCAGATGGTCACCGACTGGTAGCAGAACAAGCCAGGCGGCCCAGAAAGCCCTCGAGATGCAGTTTTCTGCCCTGCTGGGCCGTGAGACTTACGACCATGAGAAGTGGGACGGGTGTGTAGCAAAGGATCCGGGAACATGTATGCGGAATACCGACATTTGTCGAAACCGCATGCACGATTTACGCCGGCGGAAAGAGAAAACTACTGAATTTTTCTGTACGAATTAGACAATTCGCTCAGCTCTTGCAAATGCAGATTACTTGCAAATGCAAAACGCTTGCAGATGCAACCCACTTGCAGGCTCCAAGGGGGTGATTGCACGTTTGCACGTATGTGCGCGTCTAGAAGTTGTCTCGTAGTGTTCCACGTAACGGTTGACCTTTCGCTCTACCCACACGTACCAACAGCCAACAACGCATCGGGGAAACACAGTGTTCTCCGAGGATCCAGAGGATATTTGAAAGAGTCAATGTGACCAAAGATATCCACCAATCAGGACTTGATATTCTCGACTATTCTGATTATTTAGGAAACCAGGTTGCAAGTTTTCTGTCGGGGTGAGCGTCGTGTTAGGAAGTGATAGTAAGCTGTACGGGTACCAAAGAAGACAGCCCGGCTGCGGAGAGCACAGGGTCTCGACAATCCAATCGAAGCAAATAGAACCGAACGGAAACTGCTTGACCTTCTTGGCTCAGCATCGGTCTCATCATGCTCAGGCAACAACCCAGGTGAAACATAGGAAACCACTGACGTCATCCCTTAGTTTCCAGGGACGCCATGCATTGCCACACAATAGTCATTGCTTAGTTAATGGGTTGCTCTTGTGACTGCGGCAGTCAAAAGTCAAAACTAGAGGCTGCTTGGAAATTTTCTGAAAATTTCCAAGCAGTTCCCACGAGAGATGGTATCCATTAAAGTGAGGGGCTGAGAGGGGATCTCGATCAGACGAGCAATTCCCCATAATTCAGGGGAATTGTTGAATATTCCCGGTGGCTGTGATGCTTCAACAGGGATGTGGGTCTGTGCATATGTGTGTATATATACATTAGCAGTCCACCTACCCCTCCCCTCATAAGATAATAAGAATCAACATACCGCTGAACCTACTTCAACACTGTGGATCTCCTGGGAGAGTATTCTCTTGGCACAGTGTTCTCTTGGGACTGTGTTCTCCTGTGCTGAGTCCCTCTTGAGCGCTAGGACTCTTGAGCAAGATCTGTCTTGAGCGCTGTAGCCTCTCAGGTGGGATGTAGGTTTACCCAGGCATGACTTTCTGCCCTGGCGTGACTCTCTGTCCTGGCGTGAATCTCTGTTCTGGGGCAAGTCTCTACCCTAGAGTCTAGGTAGTTTACTAAAGGTAATTACGAAGCAGTAATTCTCTGTTCTATAACGCCTAATACACCCAAGCCAGGAAATTCAATATCTTCATATAAAATGTCTAAAGAGAGTAGTGTAAAGCAGAATAGTATTGCGATTCCGCGGTTCCTCTATGGCTGGAAATAGTCATTTGTTATTCATTTCTTGGCCTGCAATTCCTTGTTCCAGCTGAAGCTATTTTTGAGGGGTAGATACAAGCCTAGACACCATGTGACTGCTGTAGAAGGTAAGAGAGCTCTGTCTCCTGTAATCCCAGTGTCCAAAACTGAGTACAGAGTCCAAAACTGGCACAGCCATCCTAGAGGATGATCAAGTGTGCCCGACCCACTTCGCCCCAGAAATTGACCAGTGGAAGTTCATGTCTCAAGTTATGGGCGCTAAGTAGCCGCCCGTGACTTAGAACAGTTGTCGGAATTTAACCACTAGACCAAAAAGACGTCAACGCCAATTATTCTAGGTTTAGTTGATTCCATATTCTGACATGTTGGAAAATGCTTACTAATCATACTAAGTATGCTAATCATACTAAGTATACTCATCATACTAAGTATACTCATTATACTAAGTATACAAATCATACAGATCATACAGATCATACAGATCATACAGATCAACTGGATGATCTAGTGGAAAAATTACGCATGTTTTGAGTATAAATTTGTCGTTATTCTCATGTATTTAGTTTCAGACCTTCAGACCTCTATAGTATCAATTTTATGTTTGTATTGTTTGCATCCTGCACCTGATCCGAATTTCCGACAACAGTCAACCCTGGTAACTTTTCCTGAAGTCATCAATGCTGATGTGATTCTAAGGATGACTTAAGCACAATGGGAACACTTGATACAGTATAGTATATGTCGCCCATCCAATACAATACCATTGTCGTATATTTGTCAGAAGAATAGATAACTCACGGCCAACCATTGCCACTTATGTCAGCAGCCGCTGAATGATGCTACATAGGCAGGCTATATGTACTAGATAAGTGCGGAAGCTAGCCTAATTAGGTTTAGCAAGGCAGAGCGCTCAGTGAGTTAGGATGAGCTAGAATCAGTGATTCTATATATCGTAGCAGTGCTACGATATGTCGAAGCAGCGATACTAGATATCGAAGCAGCGCTTCGATATGGGAATTATATAAAGACACTCATTTACCATCATGTATCTAGCTTATTGTGTTTTATTCTCTCAAGGAAATAGCATACTACTATTCACTCTTCAACATACTTTGCAGCCTATCATTGCGATAGTACTCTACTCTTACTTTGGATTGCCTTACAAACGTTCCCCATTCGACTTCGGTTAACAGAATACCCACCGCGATTCACATCTTGGTGACGAGTTGTTGAACCGATTGACAATATTGCTTTAGATTAACTCCTGAAGGGGATAGTAGCTGTTCTTATACTACACAGTCAGTATCACTAAACTAATGAATGTTATAGAAAAGCCTACAAATCTTTGATAAGATAATAGCCATTGGCCTGTCGAATCTGAATTAAACAATGAACCTTACCAGTATTTCAGTTTCGAGTCATCAAATATATATCACAATCGCATTCAACAATATATTTTGAGCATAGGCTTGTAGGTGATTTCTGATCCCTGTTCAAGTTACGTGGTTTTGAGATGAATTCCCCACAAGCGATCAACCAGCCAATGCACAGGATATTTCAGAGGCGAGATACTCTCTGGCAAATAAAGATACCAGTCATCATCATTAACCAGGCTCAGGGTACGTGTTAATACAGTAGACTTATGGTACGCAGGGTAGAAGCCACTGTCCTCCTAATTGATAATTCCGGTAACAACATAGCTATCGATATCGGGATCCTTCTTCACCATAATGTTATCAGTCCTCACATCGCCATGGGTGAACACTGGTCCGTGCGTCAAAGTGGAATAGTCATTTTCTAGGAAGGAACGAAGAAGCTTCACGTAAGTAGCGCTGCCATGGTGAACAGCCGAAAATTGCAGTTCGCTGAACTGCGCGGCTGTAGTGATGTCTTTGAACAAGGCGCATTCGTCGACCCGAAGTTCTTTAACCCCTTTACCACATACCCCCCCAAGCATGTTGCTGTCTTCATATCGAATGATTCTTAGTCGGCAGAAAATATTGTCTAGCTAGCATTATATAGATAGCTTCTCCTTACATGATAGGTTCGGTCATATTTGAGCTAGTGTTATGGTTAGAATATACAACATAAACATTACATGAAAAGAGCCTAGCGCGATTAGACTATATAGTCTTGGAGTGGGAATATTAGATGCCTCCTTTGTAAGGTATTCAATACTTGTATATTCCGTGTAGTCCTTGTTTCCTGTAATTACCTTGGCAATAATGTTATTATTACATTTAACCACAACGCCTCTCACAGGGTTTTCCTATAGTTTTGGCGAATCCCAAAGGAGGTTCTTTAAGGATAAGATGAGCGGGTTCTCTAATTCATTCGACCCATCCGACTGGTCTCCAGAATGTTGCGCAAGCAAGCTGTTGACCTCTTCTGATAATGGATAGACAATCGTAGTAGTCTGAGCGAGCTCAAGGCGAGTTCGGAACTCGGGGCGACTGTCCTCAGAAGATTCTTTTTCTGCAGACGGTATAAGCTTAGGTCTAGTTGCCATAGTAATCTTTTGAGTATAATTTTTCGGAAATACAGATAGCAAGTTGACTTCCAGCTCATCTCTGAGAATATTATTAAGCTCGTCTAATGTTCGATGATTGATTTTCGCAGTATAAGATAGATGGCGATACTGGGCGTTTCGATGGTCGCGACAATAGGAATCGTGGAACATCGACATCAGATCCACCACCGGATTGTTTTCTAGGGCAGCCTGGAATTCTCGTATAAGATTTTTGTTCTATTGCACAGCGTCAGGACTTAAAAGTGAAAGAACCGGCGTAGTTCCGTCCATAATAAGTAAGCATTTGAGCGGGATTGAATAGAATGTTTTCAGGACGAGTTGTATGGAGATGGGGGAGGAATTTTGTTTATATTTGAGGGAACGGATAAATTTAGTTGGGTAAATTAGGAATTGACCCACTTCGGATAAATATTTTGAGCTACTTTCCAATATGATAAATACTTCAATTTAGTGTTATTGACCCCTGATGGCTTATCCACTAGAGGAGGTATTACTGCAACAGTTATCAGGCAAACTTATATAAATCAACTTCTAAATTTACTTCAACCTAGACATATATTTATACAGGATAATTCGCCAATATATACAGCGCATATTATACGAAATCAACTATGAGAAATGGACGTTAAAGTTATGATATGGCTGCTATACTTGCCAGATCTTAATCCTATTGAAAACCTATAGTCAATTATAAAAACATTCATTCGTGCGGATCATCCTGAGCTGGAAAATGCACCCGATAATGATGAGACTCTATGTGCATTAACACAAGCTGCTATTGACGCCTGGGATTCAATAGATCCACGCGTATTAAAGTCATTATGCGATACCATGCGTAATAGGGTGCAGGCCGTTTTGGCAGCGGATGGGTGGCATACTAAATATTAGGGCTTTTTGGAGGTTTGCCAAGCTCTATTGTATCTTAATTAGGAAGGCGGTGTTGGGCGGGAGCGCTAATACATAAACGGGGGTGTTAACACTACTGAGAACTCATAACGTCCTCGGAAAGGCACTCTTGCAGGAGTTTATAATAGTCCGAAGGAGTTACTATTAGTCCGAAAGAGAAGGAATATAAAAAGGGGGCTTCAAGGCCCTAACAGAGCAGGACTTTCTTTCCTTTCTCTTCTTATCGAATTCTTTGTATTGCTTAGCTCTTGTTAGCTAGTTAGCCGGACCTGATCCGTGACATGAATGATATCATTGGGTATGCAGGACACCCTGAGGGAATAGAACATTGAAATTCGAAAGTGTTAAATATGTCAACCACGAACACCAAGTCGCTCAGTAATATAAGACTGCTTTATACTTCAAATTAATGTCACCTCCATTTGAAACAGGCTATTTCTCTCTGGCACTAGCCGATGGCAGCGGAAGGTCTATCCAGAAGAGGCATTGATCTGCCTTTTGACCACCGACGAGGCTGCGAGGCTGACTTCGGATATATTCTTGTTTATGTTTCTCACTCTTCCCATTTCCATAATCTACTCTCTAGATTCTGTTCCTGATAAACTTCCTACTCTTACTTTCATTTGTCAGTTTTTCTATTGGCACCGACTATGCGCCCGACCACTTGCTGGGAGTTTGACGTTGCTATTCTTTGCGCGCTTCCACGCGAGGCTGACGCAGTGAAAGCCTTGTGTGATGAAACTTATGATGACGACCAGCGTCACGTCTACAGCAAGCCTGCTGGAGATGCGAATGTTTATTCTAATTGCAGGATCGGCCAGCACAATGTAGTTTTATGCTACATGCCCGGAATGGGCAAAGGAAGCGCTGCAGGTGTCGCAGCGAGTCTGCGCATAAGCTACCCTGGGATCCAACTTGCTCTCGTCGTCGGTATCTGTGGTGCTGTGCCTTTTTCCATGGATGGCTCTGAAATTGTTCTCGGAGATATCATTATTAGTGACAGCGCGATTGAATACGACTTTGGCAGACAGTATCCAGATGGATTCCAGCGAAAGCACGATGCAAACACTACACTGGGAAGACCAAATCGGGAGATTAGAGCCGTGCTCGCGAGTCTCAAAACAAATGATCTACGTAATAAGCTTCACGAGCGCATAAACCATCATCTCCAAACTCTTCAGAAACAAAACTCCTCCTGGGGCTACCTTGGCACTGAACACGACATTCTCTATGAGGATCCTTATGATAATGCACACGACACTCAGGGATCAGAGAATATCATCCATCGCAACAGACTTCGCGAAAACACTGTCAACCCCATTGTCCACATTGGAACCGTCGCATGTGCCGATACTGTGATGAAGTCCGGGAAACACCGTGATAAACTTGCGGAAGTAGAAGGCGTCATCGGATTCGAGATGGAGGGTGCTGGAGTCTGGGATAACTTCCCTTGCATTATTATCAAGGGTGTATGTGACTACGCAGACAGCAACAAGAACAAATCGTGGCAGAATTACGCTGCAGCGACAGGTGCAGCTGGTGCGAAAGCATTCTTGGAACATTGGAGACCGAATATCAGAAAAGGTTTGTCATAAAAGTATAAACAAACGGCCAAGGATAGTGCTAATATTACCGTCACTTTACAGTCATTTCCGAGGTTGACAAACGCTGCCTCGGTGACCTTCTTTTGACCGACCCTCGGGATGACAAGCTCCGCATTGAACAGAGTAAAGGTGGTCTACTTCGAGAGTCGTTCTGCTGGGTTCTTGAACACCCCATGTTCCAACAGTTGTGGGAAGATGACAAAAGTAGACTGCTTTGGATCAGAGGTGATGCTGGTAAAGGAAAGACCATGCTTATGGTCGGCATAATTGAGGAATTAACCAAAACCATAGCCAGCTCCTCGAGATTAGGTGATCCACCGATACTCTCTTATTTTATATGCCAGGGCAGCGATTCACGTCTCAACAATGCGACTTCTATTTTACGTGGGCTTCTATATCTACTTGCCGTTCAGCGACCATCGCTGCTTCGTCACGTCCGATCCAAATATGAGCCTGCAGGAAGACAGCTATTCGAAGGCCCCATGGCAATTTACAGTCTGTTGTCGATTTTTAATGACATGCTTCAAGATCTAGAGTTGCCAAAAGTTTACTTCGTTGTTGATGCCGTTGACGAGTGTGATACCGATCTGCCCCGGCTTCTGCATTTAGTTACACAGTCGACGACCCTTCATTCCAAAATTAAGTGGATAGTATCCAGTCGCAATCGAAGTGACATTGAACAACACCTAGGAAAGTGCAAAGAGCAAAAGAGTCTTCGACTCGAACTAAATCCAAGAGAAATTTCTCACGCTATAAACGATTTTATAGGTACCAGAGTCTCAGAGTTGGCCCAGTTACATGGTGACTTGGAAATTCAGGAGACTTTGAAAGACCGAATGCGACAGAAATCAGATGGTACATTCTTGTGGGCCGCATTGGTCATTAGGGAATTGCAGAAAGACGTTTTTGCAGGGGATATGCTTGAAGTCGTCGAAGATACACCGCCTGGTCTCATCCCTTTGTTCGATATAATGATGGGAAGAATCCAAAAATTACAACCCAGAAACGCCCAGCTCTGTCTCCAAGTCTTATCAGCAGCTGTATTGGCTTACAGACCTCTTCATTTACTTGAAATGCGCGTTCTAGCAGGGATTCCTCAAACAATCTCCCAGCTTGCAGAACTGGACAGAATGGTCAGCATGTGCAATTCGTTTCTTACGGTTCGAGAAAATTATGTCTATTTTATTCACCAGTCAGCCAAGGACTATCTCACTAAGAATCAATCAGCCGTGATTTTTGGCACAGGCGGTTGCGAGAAAATTCATTACGAAATGTATTCCCGATCACTCGGTGCTCTGTCAAACACATTGCGACAAGACATATGTGAGCTTAACGATGCCGGGCCTCTTACCGTGGAATCTCGCTCCAAGACAACAGCATTTCTCTCTGTCGAGTATGCGTGTGTTCACTGGTTCGATCATCTGTCTCAACATAGCCGTGAGATAGTAGACAATAGCCACGACTTTGATGACGGGGGCGAGCTGCACACTTTTTTTACTAAACATCTCCTTCACTGGCTAGAAGGCCTGGGTCTCTTGCGCGAGATCTCAGTAGGTATACTCATCATCGAGAAGCTACTGCAAGCCCTTCCGGTATGTTTCGTCAAATTTGCGAAAAGGAATTTAGCTAACTCGGGTGCCAGTCAATCCCCCATTCTAAATTCGGAAAACTGCTGCAGGATTCCATTCGGCTAGCGCGAACCTATGGTTCAACGATAGAGCAAGCTCCCCTACAAGTCTATAGCGGGGCTCTTGTTTTTTGTCCTGAGAGCAGCGAATTAAAGCGTCTATTTTGGGAGAGTAGGCTGCCCTTCATAAGGAGTGTGACTGGAGTTCAGAAGAACTGGGACTCGTGCCTGCAGATGCTCGAAGGCCATGGAACTTCATCAGTCAACGATGTATGCATTTCGCCGGATGGTGAAACCATAGCAACAGCCTCATCAGACTGTACCATTAAGCTGTGGAATACAACAACCGGCATTATGAAGCGAAGTCTTGAAGGACACAAGGAACGGGTAAACTCGATCTCGTTTTTTCAGGGCAGTCAGTCGCTAGTGTCGGGATCAGACGATGGCACAGTTTTATTATGGAACACCATAACTGGAGACTATGAAGAAATGTTGAAGAGTGATGAAAGTATGATTTCAGCTATTGCCTTCTCACATAGGTCCAATACTTTTGTTGTGGGCTTGAGCAGTGGCACTGTCTTGATCTGGGATCCTATCACCAACACTTGGGATCAAGTTTTTAAACGCACTGGTAACCTCGCAGAGACACGTTGTGTTTACTCAAATGCCCTGTTAAGGAATAAAATTGCCTTCGAAAATATAATCAAAGCAAATGAAGTCATAGAACGGCTTAAGGAAAGGAATATCAGTCATGATGAGTCTGAAACCATCATCAATAGTGCCGAAAGAGATAACCCACGAGGTTTCCTAAGGAGATATATCGACTCTATTGGTTTAAACAAGGTGGATCTACTGGATATAAATGCTGATGGCCAACTGATAGCCTGTGCTTGGGCAAACGGTACAGTTCGTGTTTGGTCTATAGTATCAAGTGTCTGGGAAGATATTTACGACGATAAAATTCCAGTACACTCATTGGCATTTTCACCAGATGGTTTGAAATTAGCTCTGGGGTTGTCTGAAGGCATGGTGATAATTTGGGACATGAAATCCAAATATTGGAAGCACTCCTTAAGAGAAATAGGGTCTCCCATCTCTGCTGTTTCCTTCTCACAAGATGGCAAATCATTGTTTTTTACGTGTGCTCAGACTGTCTATCGTCGCAGCTTGGTTACTCAAGCTCCTGAAGGATACTATAAAGTTGTCTCCACGAATGCCTTCATCAATTCCATGAAATTATATGAAGACAGTCAGCTATTGCTTTTAGCTTGTGCTAGAGGGAAAGTTTACATTTGGGATGACAGTTTTAGCGCCTCAGGTCTTTTTAATCCGAGTTACATGGAATTTAGTGACTCGTTTTCGGATGGCAAATTGCGCTGGGAAGTTGGCAATCCCTTCTTACTCGCCTGTACCTGTGTTGCCTGTGTATCATTTTGGATGGCTACGACTTATTCAGACAAGCATAATTTCTCATCCTGGGATCGCAACCAACTGTTAAAAGCTTGCGTCCCTTTGGATTTATTGTTCATGTGGCCACTGAGAAAACTACTCGAAAAGGCAGAAACCTACCTAATAAACCGAAGAATAAAGCGCTTTGAAGCATCTAACTTAGAGCTCAACTCGCAAACCCATGAATTGGCTCGACATGAGGACGCACCATGGCACAGAGATCCTGCCACTGGGACAAGGGATATTCAAGAACGTCTTTCCCCGGTCGATCAGATGGCCATTTCGTCGAATGGTCGCATCCTTGCTACAGCCTCTTCGAGTATCCATCTATACGACACAACCACCAAGACCTGGAAGATGCGTCTTAAACGACAAGGCTTTGTTCAGAAGATTTTGTGGTCGCCAGATGGTCAAAAACTATGTTCATTTTCACAATACGACATAAAAATCGGAACCGTAGCAAAGCTTTGGGATACTCAAAGCGGAGCCTGTGTGAAAATCTTTTCAAAACAAACAAAAGACATTGACACAGTGGGCCTTGTCTATTCGATGGATAGTCAATATTTAGTCTGCATGTTCTCAGATCATTCAATGGAACTTTGGGACGCAGTTTCTTTGTCCCGCAGAAAGGTCTTGCGAGGACATATAAACTCCACTCAGATAGCTTCTTTCTCCCCTGACTCTCATATGCTGGCATCATCATCCAAAGACGGCACGGTTCGACTTTGGGACACAGGTTCCGTAACCTGCAAGCATGTGATCAAAGCCGATGAGCCTATCCAAAGGTGCACCTGGGCACCGGATTCTCTAGCCCTGGCTTTCACTGTGGGTAGTGGCAAAGTGCGTCTCTGGGACATAGTTACAAGGACCTGGAGGCATACCTTTGATGACCAGGCGCTGAGCACTAAAGACATCGCTTTTTCGCCAGACGGCCAAACTATAGCGATTCAGAGGGGTTATGGCTCGGTATCCTGCTGGGATACAGAATCTGGGGCGTGCAAACAAGTCATTGGGATTGAGGAAATGATATACCATCTCGCATTCTCCGACAACAAACACCTAAGTATCAATCGAAGATTTGTCAAAGATATCTCCTCGAAGTCTTTGGAAACCTCAAAATTTCCGGCTACTCTCGCCCAGAAGCTGAAAATCGAACACGGTTGGATTGGCTGTGATAACCAGAAGCTCATTTGGGTTCCACCAGACTACTGTGCCGGGAGCCATACAGTTTACAACTCTACACTCGCTCTAGGGCATTCGTCTGGTTGCATCACGTTTTTGGAACTCGACATATAACAGCTCCAGTTGGATATTTCAGTTGGAAAATATTATCAGGCTCAGTATTCCGTATACCCGGCACTCATATGCGTAGCCTCACCGCGTACAATGGCTTTCCGACAACCTGTGCTTGAAACTGCCCTGAAGTCCGATTTAGAGAGAAATGGCAGGAGATTCTAATTCTAGTTCGAAGGTGACAGCAAGCGTAACTCGAGCCAACTGTACTGACATCATGCATCCTATAAACCGCCTTGCTTTACCAACATGCCTGCTTTAGTTCCTCATTGTCGGATAGACTGAACCTAGCATGGCCATATTGTAAAGATGGACTGAAATCTTGCCCCTTTTCAATGACAACAAGTGTGCTTCTCAAGACATACGACAATGCGCATATTTGCTGCCATGGCCTTCGCACATATACAGAGCACGCTAGACAGATTAGGAAAGCGGAACTTGGTGCCGCATATGGACATCAGGGTCAAGCAGTCATCCTGCTTGCCCTAATTCGTTTCCCACGGTGCAGATCATGAAGCGAATAATCTCAACGGATGTTCAAATTTCCCATTTGGCGATATTCCGTAGCTACACGACGTGTCGGTCCATTTCTGTGTGGTGTGGAAAATGATGGGGACTATCGTGGCAGGTCATCTCGAAGTTGATGTGATGAACTAAAAAGAGAGACCGAGTCCTTCCTAGACATTCTTGAATCAAACTCAATATACCAATACAACCCTAACCAAAATATGTAAATGGGCGTCAGCGTCGCCCTTCTAACATCGTACTTCAACGCCAAATAGTGTTAGGATCGCGACTTCAAAACCTCGGAACCTGAACCTGATTCTTGGCGGTTCCGAGTCGAATCGAACCTGGAGAACCGCGACTCCCTACGAGGCCTAACTGTGATCCAGTCCTTACTCGAATGGAACGGGCCTCGGTAGACATCCTGATGGATACGAGACCCCCAGAAGAACGGCATGGAGACAATTCGGCCTACGTCAGGCACAGCTTTGGTTGGACGGTTTTCTCTGGTCAATGCTGAATCTTCAACTAGCGACGCTCTCTCATAGATGTTTCTGTTAAGAAACTCGGGGAAGAGCTTGGGGTGTTTGAGGATCATGAGCAGTAGTGAAGATATCAGTTGTACGCTTCCCTTTAGGGAATGATTGAGTTGTTCCGAACACTATATCGAATGTATTCCTCTTGACTTGTGCGATGTTCTTGTTAACTATCTAGAGGTCAAATATAGGGGTAAGATACAGTACCAGGACACAAGTAGGAACACCCCCGATTTGCCCCACTTTCCGTTCTATACCGCCTTCCTAATTTGGTTACATACAAAACTCCAAGAAACTCAATAATAAGCCGTATACCACCCCTCCGCGTTCAGTACAGCCTGCACCCTATGAGGCATAGAGAGACATAACGTCTCCAATATTCGCATTTCGTTAATTTTAATAAATAATCATAGGTTTCCATAGTAAATTATAGAACGCGATGTTTACGTGTTCTGTCTGGCAGAATCAATAGCGGTGTAACTAGCGCGTTTTGGGTGTTCCAAATACTTGTGTCCACCCACTGTAGCTATATCCCGGCCGGATAAATATCGGCCCGAACCTAATGTCTTTACAGTTTCCAATCCCTCGCAGTTGGTTTCGAAAAAGAGAAGCCGAGTACACCGCAAGCTCCCCAACCAAACGTGATTTTGCAGACAATGAGAGAGACTTCCACACGTCATTCAAAGGTGTTAAGACATCACGTGACTACTAATGATGCCGAAGCTAATTATAGTCTACCCCTGAGTTAGATAGATTCTAGTGTGAGGCCACTGCACCCACCCAGCACCACGCTGCGCCGCTGGCTCGACTGCACCAGCCTCACAGGGTTACGAACGACCTTAATGCCAAGCCACTAATATTCGGGCCACATATATTCTGAGACCCTCGGAACACCAGAAAGGACTCAGCAATCAGTTTTGTACTTAGCAGGACCATACATTCTACTTATTATTCCGAACGTTTGCTTGCTTTCCAAGAATAATCCTCACATCTAGATTATTTAACAAGAAAAAAACATCGCACAAGTCAAGAGGAATACATTCGATATAGTGTTCGGAACCACTTAATCATTCCCTAAAGGGAAGCGTACACCTGATATTTACACTACTGCTCATGATCCTCAAACAACCCAAGCTCTTCCCTGAGTCTCTTACAAAAGGCTTTCCAGGCATTTTGGTAAATCCAAAATAAACTGTCTCGGGATGACTGGTGCGCGACAATTCTGGGAACTGGGAGGTCTATATTGCAACGTACCCAATCCACTGTTGCCACTTCGCTCATAGTTTTATACCATGGGTCGACTGGCAATGAAACCCGCATAATGAGTGTCTCTTCATCTATCCTTACATTATAGAGCTTGTTGAAAGCACCCAGGGCGAGAAAAGCCACTTCAACTGTGCTTGATGGCCGAAACGACTGTATTGTATTGTCTCTAACCTTTACTTTGTCATCGGCTGATATCTTGAGTATGGCCGATGGCTTGCAAGCAGACGAGTTTCTAGTACATGACCAAGTCTGACTGAAACAACAGTCTTAGCAGATTAATGCACTCACGACGAATTCAAATGTCAAGTAGATTCGATACCCTTTTTATCCTAAATGATAGCCTTTAGATGTCTGTAAGCTATTGTACAGGGGTTCGTGTATGAAATTATTTACCCCGGCCTATCGCCGAGTTGAAACCCTCAATGGAGGTGCAACTGTTTTAAACCTGATGTATCCATGATGAATGAAGTAGCCATTTTACTGGTACTTCTGCTTCTCGGCTTCCAGCGTTGCCTTCAGGCTCTGCACGTCTCTGGGCTCGAATCAGATCGAGAAGCTCTTCGGGTGGTTGATGAGCCCCTGCGGGGTGTCGCCGAAGGTTTGGTAGTCTGTGGGTGGCAGCGATTTCGCATCGGGCACCATTCGGAAGGCCAGAATGATGCGCAGCATCACGGCGTACATGATTCGGTTGCTGATCTGGTATGCAGGGCACAGCCGGGACCCGGCTCCAAAGGCGTAGTGTGGGATGCCGGGGCCGTTTATCTCCAGCTTCTCGATCCAGCGCGAGGGATTGAAGATGTGGGCGTCGTGGCCGAATCGTGCGGGATCTGCAGGGATTTCATTAGCACCACGCCAGCTAGCCGGGCGCCTGCGCAATTGCAAACATACCGTGGTTGGCATTCTCTGAGTTCATGTAGACGTAGGTGTGAGCGGGCAGCGTCACGTCTGCGCCGGCGCCAGTCTTGATCGTGATGTCCGTGGTCGTCTCGCGGGGCAGCGAAAACGGGACAACTGAGTAGTACCGCAGCATTTCCTTCACCAAGGCAGTCACATACGGCACCTTCTCTTCCTTGAAACATTGCTCGATGGCTTCTTCGTCCGTGGGATAAACGGCTCGGATCTCTCGGTAGGCCCGCTCCTGGATCTCCAGCCCCTCGGGGAAGAGCAAGGCACCCAGGCCCGAGAAAAGATGCCCAGCAATGGTGTCCAATCCTCCCTGGAGCATGATCATGCAGGTCTTCAAGGCCTCGTCGAGCGTGAGGCTCGCCTCCTTATCCTTGAGGATCCACGAGGCTATGCAATCGACCGCGTCGCCACGATCGACCTTACCCTGGAGCTCGATGAGGACGTCGGCAATCATTTCGTCGCGTCGCTTCGTGGCACGCTGGCCTTTCTTCGCGTCGCCCAGGGCGCCAGGAACCAAACGTAGCAAGGGAACAAAATCAACCCATGTTGCAGAAGACCCGCGGACACTGTGACTCCCCGTCAGTTCCATCTGCGACGGGTTTCTGGGCATCGGCCACTTACTCTGTGATGTCTGACGCCAGGCCAATGTACTCCTTAAGCCAAGGGTCCTCAGGGCTTTCAAATCGCTTGGCGAAGGTGAGCTGAAATGCGAGATTTAGGCTGATCTTGCGGAACAGGGGCAGTGCGACCAGCGACTTGCTCCCGATATCAACAGGCCTAGGAAAGCCACGAAGCAAAGATCGCCGATGAAGACGACCTGTGTCGAGACACCCCGAAGATTCATCATGGCCAAGGATAACGTGAGCAGGCTGGTCGCAAAACCCCCCATAGCCAGCGGTGACTGCCACGTGACAATCAATAATCAAGCTATGTTATTTTGATGGGACGGAGTGCGTACCGGGTCCGCCATGCGTTTTGCGAAGGGCACATAGGCCTGTCGCGACCCGTGGACGTGGGCATCATCATCCTTGAACAAGGCCGCTTCGGAGGGCATCGTGGTCTTCTTTCCGGGAGGGAATATGGAATTGACAACGGGCATTGCAGGCCAAGGCCCGAGTTGAAATACTCGCATTCTCAGCTGATCAGCAGGCCCGGTTAATATTCATTGATCGGGGTCAACGGACCTCAGCGCGGTGTCGTACATATCCTCTCGGAGGTGGGCGCAAGGGACAACGCAGGCTCTGAAAAACGCCTTTGATGAAACGGAGGTTCCAGCGGATATCATGTTGCCTTCTGTCGTGGTTGTCCAGCGCATATAAATATTTTACCCTCCGAACCCCATTGTGCGGATGCGCACGAAATTCCGCAGGAAGACGATGCCCACACCGATGCCATATTCAATTCAAAGTTCGATTAATAATGGTGTCGCTTTTGGCAGCTTGAAGCTGTGCATTCTGCGGGGGAATTCACTTGGGCCACGCACGGATCGTAATACAGCGACCTAAGGCGAGGAGGTTAGACCGGATTCTGATCGTAGCGCAGAAGGTATGTATGTAAGAGGAAGGCTATCATGGCAACATTGACAGTTGTCTGCTACATGAAAACTGTTGCTTGGAGTAATGATGCAATGAAGTTGAGGCGCAAGGCATGGTGTCAAACTACTGCGTACTGCTGATTACTAATGAGTTAAAACCCGATGGCGACTGATACATGGTGTATACAGAACACGCGACCTTGAAGGATTGCTCATGTGAGCAGAAAGACCTACCTTTTGGCGTCAAAACTAATTTATCAGTAGTCCTTACTTATATAATCTATATAAATATATTTCTAAATTTTTAAAATTATATTTTATTTTAAATTTTTAAATTACTATAACTAATTATTTTTTATACTAACTTTAAAATTGCTTTCTAAATAGTTATAAATTAGTTTATTTAAATTATTTTAATATAAACTCTACTCATTTAAATAACTTTTTAGATAATAATAAAAATTTTAAAATAAATAATAATTTATTTAACAAAGTTTTTTTTTAAATAAATAAAATATATAGCTATATTTTAACTATTTAATAACTATTTTTTAACTACTTTTTTATAAAAAGAATATTCTATTTTACTATCTTTAACTATAGTAAAAATATTACTTTTATT
>JAXQGY010000059.1:0-22637 GCA_037040535.1 Talaromyces sp. P118-02
TGGATGGCCTCACGGCATGTGTTGAGGATGGGCGTGTTATAAAATACAGGGACTAGACAGGACGATTGAAAACAGTCAGGGACGAGAATGGGGAGCGTGGTTGTTTTGCGAGGAGGGTTGATGGTGTAGGGCTGTTTATTCGCTTTTTTAACAACAATAGTCGAGAAGAATATACAGAGCAACTTGGTTTTGTAGGATATCAAACAATAATAGATGAGGGCGGTTAATACTAGGCTGGATATCGCTGTAGTGGAGCCATCACTTGTTCTTGGGATTTGTTAACATTATATTATAGGATTACCAGTATTTTAGTTATCAAGAGGGATGAGTGATATGATCAATTCCTATAATATAGTGATTTCGCTATTAGTCATCGCAAGCATAGCTTGTCTCTTATATGTTCCAGACATAGAAAGCGCGTTTCAGTCCAGTTCCTGCAGCGCTTTTCTAGTGGTGTCGCCTTGTCCCTAGTTTCCCTCCACTTTTATAGTCTTTCTCGGTGACCTCCCTCTCCTCTGTGTTCCAAGAGGCCTAGGTATAGCCACCTCTCCAATCAGCTGATCGCTCTCTTCGTTGCTAGGACGAGCATCTCTAGTTGGTGACGGCTTCCCTATAAAATTGCCCCATCAGAGGGCGGCTTCTTTATATATCCGTGACATGTTCCTTCTCCTTTCCTTAATCTTAGCCAGTTCGGCTCGTCAGTCTTCACATTAGATGCTCCATAACAGATGATAATTCGCGCAGTTCAGATAAACTAGCTAAGAGTTAGGTTTCTCTCTCTAGACATTCTCTAGTGCTGTGCATTCCTATATAAAATCCACATGTTTCTTAAGCTTTGCAGTAAGTCCCTATATATCTATATTTCTAGCATTTGAAGCATTGTTGGGCTTTACAGGCCCAGTTATAGTACTCGCAGCTAAAAATCTGTGCACCAAATACGATCCTATTATCGATCACGTGGTCTGCATCTTCCTCTCAGTCAAATTCGACCACCATCATAGAGGCTTGTTTCTCGCCAAGGTTACGTTTAAGCCATCCAGAATACAGTATATTCGCGTTTTCTAGTGATGGATTATTCCATCGGATCTGTTCTTCAATTTCCAGTTGTCATGTGGATCAGCTAGTTGAAGTTCACGAAGGCCTCTGAAAAATGGGCCTTTGAACATGGCGCCTTGACGATTATTTGAATTATCGCAACCACCGTTGTTACACTCAGACATAACCCCATTAGCATCGGCGAGGGACGAGTTTAAAGCAGTGGTGGTATTCGCGATATTTCCGGCATGTTTAAGGTAGGTGTCGTTTCCAGTAGCCTTGTAGAGTTCGACAGCGGCACTGAAGATTACGCCTTGGTTGTACGAGTATTTGGCAGTGTGGATTCCGACCGTGCAGGTGGAATTATCTAAACCATCGATTACCAGCCAGTTGTCGTCGACAAGACCGATTCTGAAAAACCAGTTCCAGCCAGCAACCGTAGAGTCAATATAATTTGCTTCTGATCAGACGAAACTCGTTTCGCTAAACTTGCAGCTAGGGTAATGTATAGCTCTGACACACTGGTTAGCCAAAAGGAAGAGAAGGCCACAAGACAGTAGGTCGTAGTGTATTTATTACCATTGGCGGTGGAAGCAACATATGGCTGTTGCTTTTCCCAATATACTCCTCCACATGGGGTGGTGACTCCGCCACGGATATCATTGTACTAATGGCGAGTTTCAAATAATCTGAATTTTTGGGTGAGATCATATACCATCACCCATGCATTTCCCCACCAGCCCTCATCATCGTAATATTGATCAAGAAAGCCAGTATAACCATTGAAACTCGTGTGAATTGGAGTATGTGTTGGCGTAAGTATCAAAGTAAGTGCCATTGTAGCTGGAATCTAAGGTGGAGATGTCGACTAGCGAAGCCATCAGTATGGCAGATTTCCACCATGAACCACCCCATAGACCATTATTGGATGTTTCATAGTAACGCATCAATTCGTCACTGGGAAAAATTACTACTTAATACGAGATTTCAAAAATTAAAACAGTCAGATTTGTGGAGTTAACCAACCAGGTACAAATAGCGTTAACATTATAGGTCGAGTCATCGGTCGACGCGCCTTCAATATTGTGAAAAATGATAAAATATTCCAAAAAAGAAACATGGTTGCACGATATCCTGACGTAGAGGATTTGTCAATTAAGAGACGAGAAGATGCCGGGGACACAGTAGGGTTTAAGTATGGCCATTCTCTTCAATTTGTCTAGGGCAATAACATTCATGTAGTCGGTTCGGATGGTCTCCAGACTCGCACGGTGGGGCTGCGCAGCCTGTACGCCTTCCATCACACCCGTCGGCCATCCGCTCGATCTCCGCGCAGTACCGTTCTGCGGCGGATTTCCATTGCAGCCCCCGTCGATTGGCCTGCTGCAGAGACCGGACCAGCTCCTCCGTGTGCTGCTTGCCTTGTTGTAATTCATGACGGGTGGCTTGGACTTCCTCCTCGAGATGGGATTTCTCCTGGTTCAGGCGGCGGATTTGCGCGGTGAAACTGTCGTTCGTTCCCCCGCGGGAATCCCAATCCTACTCGGTAATCTCCGTATCCTACGCAGGCCGGAAGAGACGCCTCATGTGGGCAAATGCGAGGTGGAAGTAACTAAGTGACGTATGCCTAAGTAAGCCCGGACAATCTATCCTTCGCACTTAGAGGCTACTCGTCACGAATGGACCAAGACGGAAAACCCCTCGACGGCAACAAGGCAGCGTTGGAAAACTAACATGGAAGTGATTCACACCGTTCTCAAATAGATCATCATGAAAACAGGGAAATTCACCGACGATCAACAAACTTGAACAGAATTATAAATCATTTTAGGTAGAATAATAAGGTGTACAATAAAATACAGATAGAACTAGCCAGTGTGCTACATGCAGCCAATGGCCGCGGAAAGCCTGAGGAATCAATCAATCAAAAGCCCGCCAAATCTTGGCACCGCTTAGACTAATTGAACAACCAGCGTTGGTACTATTTGCATTTGATGCACTTTTCCCAACGAAAAAAAATAAAAATACGCTATATTGGTGGGTAGGCGAAATTTAAAATTAAAAATGAAGAAATAAGCAAAAGAGACAATCGAAAGAAAAAAAAGAAAAGCTATCAAGAGTTTATTAAGGAATCATCCAACGAACTCATTTGGGCCATTCCCAGAGTAGACGTTAAATCCATGGGCGTGTCTGCCATGTACATTAAAAGTGTCTGGTATGGCTCATCAGGGACACTGTCCCATCCAACGCCAGATGCTGAAGTAACGCTATGGACCTGGTCTGGTCCCTGTGCCTCATCAGTATACAGGACATCGTGGTACGAGTTTGCTAGATTGGTATGTTGTTGGGGTCCCAGATCGAATTTTTGGTGAGCCACTGGAGGCTCAAAAGGAGCATTCACAGGCTGCTGCTGTTGCGAAACACGACGTCCCCTGTCATTACAGCGGCCAGTCACAATGCGTGCAAACAGTCTCTTACAGATACGGAAAGCCCGTCTCGAAGACTCGTTGTGTGTGCCAAGTGCCTGTAGCCAAAGCAGTGTCTTTTTCAACGCATTAAGAATGGATTCTTGTGATTCGGCAGCATTTGTATCCTTTTTGCTGCTGGATGTCGTATTTTCCAACTCGATCTCATTCGACCCGACCTCTAGGTGTATAAGTAGAATGGTGGCAGCCTGCATAATATAATGCAGCACGCACCACCAAGTGGTAAACTTGAATAACCAAACGGTTTCTGGTTGTTCCGGCAAGATAGATATCAAGGCTTTCGCTGAATGGAGACATAGCCGGGCATTGACGCTGCTGAGATGGGACGTATGAGAGAGCGCCTCAGACTTGGATTTTGGGAGGCACGGCCGCGTAAGTATCATGAGAGAGCTGAAGTAGTTCAGCGCAAGAGAGACTCGATACAGATCAGTGATATCAGGTAACAGATTACCCTGTTGGTCCATGAATTTGAGCAGCGGATGCAAGGTGAGTTCCCAGGCGTCCAGCTTTTCACGATACCATGCGATTCGTTGGTTGGTCTGTTCCTTTCCATCTTGTAGTACAGCTGGACTATGAATCGTGTTTGTGATACTGTGTGCGATCATTGTGAGATCTATGAGGAAATAAAAGTACAGAGAGGGGGAACATTCCATGTCAGAAAGCATTGTATATTTGTTGTGGCTTTGCTCTTCATTCTGGCATAGAGTCCAATTTATATGAGCTTCACGATATTGGGAAGCCTCTAGGATGCGCCTTGCCTCAGCTAGGTGATATAGATCTTCCTCAAATGGAAGCGGTGGATAATGTGTCCATGAGCCTTCCCCTAGGCAGGAGGTCCGGCTTGTCATGGTCGTTAGAACATGTTCGAGGTAGAAGATGGACAGCCAAGTCCGCGTTCGTACTTCGACCGAAACCGGGTCCATACCGCTCGAGGCAGAGCGCAGATTCAATCCCAGTGAGGTGGCAGAGCGGATTGCGATGCCCACCATCCTCCATGCTCTGCGGACGTTCATTGGGTCAGCAGCGGTTCGATGAGCAAGATACAAAACACAAACCGATTGATTTGGGCCGAGCATAAGAAGTAGAAAGCGACAAGGGATTCCACCTGAGTCTGCTGTAGGCTGGCATGCTCGAAAAGCACATTTTCGCCCATACTGAGGGCTTTTGCACGCGAAAAGAATATTTCAGAACGCAGGTCTACCGGTGAGGAAGGCTCAATGGCCTGGAGGAACTTGCTGCCAATCGCGAAGACCAGATTTAGAATCGCTAACCACTGGTTACTTGGCGTGTCTGTTGAAGCCATTGAATACAGATTATCGACTTGCCGCGAGAAAAGACTTTTCCTGATGATTGGGAATGAGGCATTGATCGAATCCCAATAGGCCTGTAAGAGCTTGTCCGCTGTCTCTTTGGTAGGTAAGTCCGATGGAATCCCGGAAGTTGCTGTATCGGGAAGATGGTAGTCATCCAGATGGTAGCTAACAGACGAGATTGATGTATTGTGGGATCCTTGTGACGGCTTTGGCAAATTCGCATTCGTCTCCTCGGCCTCGCCTTGGTCACTCTTGATATTCAGCTCTTCTAGTCTTTGGAGCCATGATATCTCGGAGCTCTTGCCAATATACCCCGTCGCTCGGCTTTTCTCGCTTCGATTCAGATCTTCGCCGACTACATCAATGGCCTCCAGGGATCCAACGGATGAAGAGCGCGAAGCGGAGAAGGACGAAGAAGGCGAGAGTAGTGGACTATCATTCCCGGCTTTTTTGATGCTTGGCAAGTCCAAATTAGAGTCCTACGCTCAAATAATTATTTTCAATTCCTTTGGTCTGGTGACGTGTGAAACTGACACGGCTGGCGCTCCATACATACCTTCAATGCACTGGTGATCTTCCGTCTACTATACCCATTTCCACTGCGCAAGAGATCTCCCACCAGCTCTTCATACACGACCAGTTTCCTAGTGGCATCTGAAAGCAAGGTGCGATCTTGGACGCGCTTCGAATCAGAGTAATAACATTGCAACCCCAGTGCCATACACTGGTGGCATGTTGGCTGTTCGCCGTGACACTTTGTCTTGCGCTCACGACAGGGATCACACGCCCTAGTTATACGTTTCCTCTTTGTCCCACTCTGCGGTCCTACCAACCGAGGAATAGCAATTTTCTTTTCACTTGGTTCCATCATAGCGAACAAAAAGAGCAATCTTAATGAAAGGAGCCTGGCCTTGACAGGGACAGATTACGGATAAAAAGACCAAGCAATGCGGATCAACTCACGCATTTAAAATTTCATATAACGTCAGCTGGTTCAATGGAGAAAAAAACTCAGAATATCAATAGACCGATCAAGCGGCACTTGGATGCACAGTGGGATGAAAAAAGTTTCCGCACCCTTCCGTGCTTACCTACGGCGCGGGAAGAGGGTGCGAAAACAACTTTCGCGACACTGTATGTATTATTACATTTTCCCCGCTGCCTGAGTAACCCAACCATCAATTGATCCAATCGATTAACAAGCGGCACCTGGCATGGCTAAAATTGAGAACAAGAAAAGGAGCATGTTACATCATAGCACTCCTTTTCCCGCAGGAATTGGGTTTGCTTAATCCGGCTCTGCGTCGGTGCGGAATTGCTCCCAGCTCACGAATCAAAGCAATAGTTGTATCTTGCTTATCATAGAACCATGTTCGCCACCGCTCGCTTCCCTTGTCAAAATGATAATCAGTGGAAGTAATTGGTGCTAATAAAGTTTGACGAGCAACCACTAAGCAACGGTAATTTGATGCCGCATGCAGCAATAATGTCTCCAATAAACATGGCGCAACAGAGTAAGCAGTTTTATTCAAGTCTCCACGGTCTGGCTTTTTTCAATATTGAGCCAACCAAATTTGCTTCGAGGTTGAAATAATTGTAGAGATAAGATTCAACCGAAATGAAGTTCATTATTTTGCAGGAATGCCGAAAGGGAGGGGGGCCAAAGCCATCTCTGTACAGTTGACACTCGGATATTGAGTCTCTATGATTGATGGAACTGGTCTCTGTCCCACTTTTCAGGTTTGCCCGGCCCTGGGTGGAGCCAGCAATTTGTGACAGTGGATGTACTCGGCAGCCGGAAACAGACCCTTGCACAAAGAGGGGCTGCCGTAAAGTACAGGACGTCAAACTGACGAATAGTTGGCCGGCTAACCAATGACGATAGCTGCGTTCCAGTGGCTACCTGTAGCAATTCATGGCTCTCCTCTTACAGGCCAGGAATCCGCGTATTCTTCTTGGATCCAGCACATCATTTCTATTCAGGAAAGTACTACGTTGAATTTATCACATTCTCAAACCATCTCATCTTAAGCCCGGTCGATACTGCCTTCCCCTGTCCCGCTTCAGCAGATGAAGGCGGGCATGTATGGGATGATAGAGTAGCATTATCCACGTTCGGTAACATAGGGTTATTGACTGTTTGTATCCGTGCAGGCACTGGTAGAGACAGGAGTGTTCAGGATGAAGTTGGTGAACAGCAATGGTAACTAAACAAAATGCAAAATAAACTACGATGATGGCTACAGTGGTAAACGACCGTTCGGAAAATCTTCATCAACAGTTTTAGGGTCTAGATATCGACTGGGTAATTATCGAGAAGCAATCCCCGAAGTGGGGTAGCTATTTTGCAAGAGCAGAAAAATTACATCGTCACGTAGAAACACATTAATTGCTCATCAAGACATTGGGAGCATCTTGGATAACAACGGACGCATCGTGTGCCCCGCTGCATGCATGACTTACAAGACAGAACTGGAAAGTTCGGTGTAGATATCCTTTCGGTCTGATATTTGGAAGGTCCTGAAGTCGGTAAAGAATTTAAGTCTTCTGGGATTGATGATAACCAGTCCAACACGCGCTTTATCGCCGTTTCCGATTTCATGCGGCCGAAAGTAATACGATATTTAATATTATCATCGTGGTGCGCTTCTCTTGAGCTTAAAGTCAGAAACAGTCGACTCGAGTTCATAATGGGAGGCTATAGTGGATCAATTATGTAGATCTTAAGGTCAATGACGGGTGGGATGGACCATCAGTTTTTGCCATCTACTCGACCTTGCCAAGTATCTAGGATAACATTGAGGTAAAGCATCAAAGGAAGGAAAATTGGGGTTTACATTTTTGCTAGAACTTACAGGCTGTTTAGAACATACAGCAAAATCTGCCACCAAGTCAGCATCTACGATATTTTCGTTTAAAAGATCTACAACACGCTTTCAATATATGCACAAGACCTCATGCAATTTAGTAGTACGGCAAGTTTGGAGAAAAACTAAGTCTCTAGATTGATATGTGAAACTGAGATTATCACGGTAGAATGATTCTACGAAAGGAGGGATAATCACATACAGTACTGAACAGCACATTCCGTCCACAATTACAGCAAATCCCCCTCCGACCTCACCAGTGTCTCCCTCCAAAGTTCATGTATAACAAAGTATTACTCTTTTTCTGGATCTTTGGGAACCATCAAACCAAAGCAGCACTATTTCAACCAAGACTCTCGGACTTCCCAGTCCGCAACTACAATGAAACCAGCCACTAAACTCGAATGTTTCAACTTGGGCGAAGAACAAGGTTCTCAGCTTTGCATAAATGCATCTACGAATAACCTTCTCAAGTAATACGAAACAAGAACCCATCCTGTATTCCCTACACTAGGAGTCTCGGAACGTCTTGAAAGGTACCGATTCTATCTTCACAATCCTTCGTATATCCCGGTCGACAATGGGAAGCCATATACAATTATGTCTTTGCGATTGCCGTACTTCATTCTACAACCCATAAAATGAGAAATTTTGAAGAAATCCATACATCCTATGCGTCTCGCGCATGAAGGAAACAGAATATACTAGAGTTGTGCACTATACAAGCTTCAATGTTGGCTGTGATTTACTTCCTCGCCAGTGATCAGGTTGAGAGGTTAGATTTTTTTTTTCTATCCTATCTCTTTAGCCTTTCTTTCTCAATTGAATAGCAAACTTTCTTTCTTCAGGACTGACTTGTATTCCGCAGAGCTCGTGAAGAAATGCTCTACACTGTTCGAGACATCAAATCTCTCATGTCACTTCCGGATTCCTCGATGCACTTACCTGCAATAAATCTGAGGGTACGACCAGTACTTTATTACCTTGCCTCCCTCATATCTCCTGTCTCGGAGAAACATGTAGGAGCATGCAATTCTGATGTTTTGCAGTTTATGGAATGCGCAGGATCATGTTGCCAGGCAAAGCAACTGTTGAATCGATAGTGAAACCCTTACTAGAAGCCAAGGTCCAAGATGTCGGGTTGCTTGATGGTAGTACTGCTATCCGCCCCTCGAACTTCTTATACCTGTCGCAATTACACATCATCAACAGTATTTCAGAAGAAGCCATCACGAAGCATTTACAAAGAAGTGATACTTGCAGGAAATACAAGCCACTTCTTCATAAAACGGATGCTTGGCGGCAAAGCCTTCCTGAAAATCTCATATTTATTGATTGGAATTGCCAAGGCCAGCAGTTTTCTACATCAAATCTTCCCTAGGCTATGAATCTAGCCTGCAGCTATTCTTGGGCTGTCTCTTGTTGAAGCCATGGCCCATGCAGGTGCTGAAGGTCAGTATGTGATGATCTAGCTAACGATAAAAAGCACTTCTCACTGAAATCGGGCAATTCACTGTATTGACCGCCTAGTGCTCCGCACCCAGCTTTCCTCACTGCGGCGGCGAATATGGGACAGGACTTCCAGGGGATGATGAATTACCAATTTTTGGATATCCAAGATACTGAGAAGTTGCGCAATACTATCTCAGGTATCGCAGACCAAGCCAATCGGCTGGATGGTCTGGTCGCAGCCGCGGGGCTTTCAGAATGTAAAAGACGCTATAGACTATACGGCAGCCGATGTGGCCGACTTGATGAGAATCAACTTCACGGGTGTTTTAATGTCTGCGTCCATGGTTGCCAACAAGTCGCTGCGCTGCGCTGCCTGTAATGGCTCTAAAGCAGCAGTCATGCAGCTGGCGCGCAGTCTTGCTATGGAATGGGGACCGACGGGTATTCGCGTTAATTCTCTTTGCCCTGGTCATATTCTCACGCCCATGTTATTCGAAAATTTGGAACAAATTCCAGGCTTGAGGGAAGTTTGTGAGAAGGAGAACATGCCCTGGCCACTCCCGAGGAGTTCACGGGCGCCACTATCTTCCTTCTATCGTCCGCTAGCAGCTTCATGACAGGCAGCCATTTGGTCATCGACGGAGGACACACGGCATGGTAGGCTAGAGTTGCATGAGGGGGCCTCGTACATCGCATTAAGTCTGACTGGAGCTCGGTCTCGCTGAATGAAGGGAGCCATGTTATGTACAAATGTTTGTCTGTGTGTCTCTGTGTGTGCAGGAATCGCTTAAGAAATTCGAAAATTCACTTAGTGGGGTGACTAGTATAGCTTGTACATATCTACGAGGGTGGATTATAAGTTACATGCAAAGGATTATGTACAGTCAAGTCTTATACGTGAAATGTGTAGCGATATCGCTTAATCATCGTGTTTAACAGCGGACCCGCCATAACGAGAATGCGGTGGACTGTTGACAACTGCCCTATTCGGCTAGACAATGCTAATATTCTTAAAAATATATCAGCTTTTATGCCGCCAAATAACAAGACTGCAGTGATATTTGTCGATAATACATGGCTCATCGTATTGTTACTCTAGCTGCACCCTTACACAGCTGTACTGTAAAATAGCAAAAAAAGCAGGTAGTAACTCAATAAACTTATGTTTAAAAGGCTGCTGCTGACGTGTTACTGTTGTTCAATGCTAGCAGAGAGAGCGGAAAGAAAAGTCTCTCCCCATTTCATGCTACAACAGTATTAGCCCTTGCCCTATCATTTATCAAAAGAAGCCTTGAGTTTAATTACCTTGTGTGGGTGTCGATGATTTCACGCAAAGTGAGATATCGTTCGCCCCTCTCTTCCCGACTCATGTTGATGGCTTGGTAAATAGCATGCGCGATATCCGAGGCACTGGATGGGTGAAAGAGAATGCTTCCTTGATGGAGGAATTGTGCTGTACCTGCAAGCTCAGAAAGAACCAGAACGCCGTGCCGATCCCCCTGACAGGCGATAAACTCGGATGCAACGAGATTCATACCATCTCTGCGAGAAGCAATGAGACAGGCATCCGCCACACTATACAAGGCCGTAAGTTCGGAGAAAGACATTGAGCCATGTATGTAGATCAAAGGGACTGCGTCCAGGGAATCTATGCACATAAGAGTCAGCATAGTTCACTGCTAGCAACCCAAAGCAGAAACTTAACTATGTGCTCCACAAATGCGGCCTACAAGAGTCTCCAGCTCGGTCTCCAGCTCCTGGTACTCTTTGACATCTTCACGGCTGGGCACCACCACCTGTATGAGAGTGATTTTCTTCTGGAGCTCTGGATGGTCCTGTAACAAAAGCTCGTAGCCAGCAAGCTTCTGGACCAGTCCCTTAGCATGATCCAATCGGTCTACCCCAACAATAACCATTTTATCTTGGTAAGTCTGCTCCAACTCTTTGATTTTGTCGATAACTTCTGGTGCCTTGAGTGCATCGCCAAATTTCTGTGGATTTATCCCAATCACAAATGAGTCGATACGGACACGGTGACTGTTGTAACTGATTTCATCGCCTCCGGCTTCATTGGGTATTTGCCTATCATATGATAAATATCAGTGACTGTCTTGTTTCGACTTGTCGGAAGTTATAGAAAAAGGGGGAAATGGTCACATACAAGATACGCTCACAGGCATCTTTGAAGTTATGCTTGTAGTCGTCCGTGTGGAAGCCTACCACATTGCTGCCGAGAACTCCCCGAAGAAGCTCTTCGGCAACCGGAAGCGCGCGCCAGAAATCTGGCGCCGGGAATGGTGTGTGAAAGGTGAAGCCGATTGCACAGCGCTTGCCCTGTTGCGCTAGACGAGCACGCAGCAGCCCTGGCAGTAGCATTAGATGATAGTCATGTATCCAGATAAGATGACCGTCGCGTGCCTCCTCGGCCACTCGGTCAGCAAAGATCTCATTGACGCGTTGGTATGCTTGCCAAGGCTCGTCTTCAAAGTTCACTCCGGACTGGTAGTGGAGAATGGGCCAGAGGATGGCATCTAATAGCAGTAGCTTGAGCAATGGCGTAAAGCGGGCGCATCAGTGAATGAAATATCAGGTTGAGCTTACTGGAGAATCCATTATAGTGTAAATCGGCCAGCTCAGCGTCGAGAAAGATGCCGAGGGAACCCTTCTCGCTGAGAGAGACCTCCGTGGAATGCTGCTCCTGGGCATCTTGGAAAGTGACGGCTGGCCAGCCTATCCATCTAAAGTCAACTTTTGCGGCAAGGCCTGACAAAGCCGTCACTAGACCGCCACTGGACACCGTTGTTGTGACCTTGCCATGCTCTTTCTTGACAGATAAGGGCAAACGATTGGAGACCACAATCAGCTCCCTTTTGCTCACTTGTCCAGTTGCCATGAGCGGTTGTCTTGTGAGCTAGATGAGCGAAGTATGCGAGTAGTTTTGCGCAGCAGTAGATGCCGAAATACTATCATTATCCCGCAATGGCTGTTGTTTCCAAGTCTCGAGGCATATATATAGGGGATATACGGACCCTGGTGTCAGTATCCGCTTTTTCCAAGTTTATATGGCCGCATCTCGACCCATTGCTACCATATGCTCGTCGCTTCTAGGCGACGCAAGACCGGGCAGGCTGAGTCGCCAAGCATCTAAATCCTGACTGACCCAATGGATCTAATGACGAACCGATGACTATATGCATATGTCGGCCCTTCGCCTGTTCTTAGGTATCGCTCATATATCATCAATACAGCCGTCATTGTAACCAGCATTATCATCATCTATTTTATTGTCTCAAAATGGCTGAAATCAAGGACAAGAACGACAATGCGATCCATCCAGGTGATCATGTTTACACCAAGATACGCGGGGGCCGGCACGAAGGAAAAGTAGTTTATCCGAACCACTTCCATCGCACTACGGTGGAAGAAAGAATAACATAAGCTGACTTTACTTTCGTAGGTCGAGAAGATAGTGACGAAGCAAGAAGAAGCAGAAGAGGAAGGTGTCAAAAATCCGCCCAAGGTAGGGGACATACCTGTAGATCTTTAAAATCGGACAAGTGTTTTATTAACTATGTCAGGTGCTCTTCCATGACCAACGGGGGAAAGGTGTTGCTCATAATCCAGAGACGCTAGAGAAAATTTACGATTAGGCGAGGCCGTCTTCTCTCTCGGCACCGTTGGACTATGCCTGTCAATGTTCTTCCTATATATGGTGCTGTATGTTAAAATATGATCATTCTTTATGACCTGTATCTTTAGTAGGTGTGCTGTGTAGCTTCAAACTCGTAAGTATGACATCATACTAGCGTATCCAGCTGATCCTTTCCGCCGGCATCAACGCGAACCAGTACGGCGAGACAGACGACGGAATCGACCGCCACTTCCAAATCAACTGGCTAGGACAGCTGTATGTGTGCAATGTATTGTACCCACTGCTACGGCAGACAGCCCAGGATAGCTCTTGGCCGGCGCCGCGGATCGTATGGGGGAGAGCTCTAAGCAGCACAGAATGGCACCGGCGGCCACGCACTTCGCATCGTTGCAGGAGATCAACGACCCAAACGTCGGCAGCCTGGCGCTGTATGCCCGCACCAAGTTGTCCATCATCCTGGGCGTTAAGTACGGCCTGGTGGAGAAGGTGATTCGCCCGCACAAGGACCGTATCTACGCTCTCTCCGTGCATCCTGGTGCCGTTAATACCGCTATGCAACAGCAATGGAAGCATGCTTACCCGGGGATCGTCGGCCGGATGCTCACTATCACGATGCGGGCCATCAGCCGTTAATCCGAGCAGGGGCGGGCAGTGTGCTCTATGCCGCCATTAGTCCGGAGGTCGAGGAGCGTGGATGGAACGGCTACGACCTGACGGATCCGGGCCAGCTGGGCAAGGAATCTATGCAAGCTTCAGATATGGAACTGGGTGATGCTCTTTGAAATCTCAAGTCACCAGATCATCCTGGAGAAGTTTGGGGAAGAGCTCAGTAGGTAAAGGTCTTAGACAAAGGGCAGCGGGCGGAATTGTTAGTTAAGGACTTTGGACCTACTTATCATCATTAGCAAAAACCTTTGGTGAGACAAAGGAATAATATCAAAGATACATTATAGAAGCCTTGAGCTTGAGCAGCCCAGTCTATCTTGCCTCATGATACGGGCACTGGAGCTTTCATAGCCATGTTTTTCTGGTGATAGTAGCTGGTTATGGTCATTCCATTATAGTACTCTTCATGGTTTATCTTGTAGAAACTACCTTCCTGTAGTATATCTCCTAGACCTCGCTTTTGGTTATTTTTGGGAAACAACACTGAAAAAAACCAATCGTACATTTCCTCCTTGTTCAAAGGGCATATCAAGTCTGCTGCGACCAGCGAGAAAGCTAACTATTGATTGTTTCGGCAGAAAACCAGTTCATCTGGGCTGGTAGGATCTTCTCCTATTCAGGCCAGTTCATTTTATTTCTGCCGTCTCTGTTCCCGAATCTTCCAGAACAGCGAACCCTGCAAGAGTCAGCTCCTTTCATTTCATTTTCAAGAGAAGTCAGACGGGGCGCTAACATCATACACCCCCCGTAGATCTTCTTTATAGACTTTTCCGTCCCTTTGAATAAGAAGCCAGGTTGCCCCCCATTCAAAGAGTGCTGCTCCCCACTGATTTATTGGTCAGTCTCCAAGTCGCTTCTGCGGGTTATTTTGGACAATCAATCTCTTACACCAAACGGATCAGCAGCACAACGATGGCCGTGCATGAGTTGCAGAAGTTCTCTCAGCGTTAACGCGCCATCGCTGTCGCCATCGAACTTGGAAAATATGTTCTCAAAGTGCTGCGGAATGAAGCGGCCTTCCGGATCGTAGGTCCCGCTGTCCGAACCATGCTATGAAATTACTCAGCCATAAAAGAGAGGATAGAAGGATAGATGAGATCTGGGGTAGGCGTACCTTTGCCTTGTGCACGCTAGACACATAGACTCGAAACCACGGGTCCGGAAACAAACTATATGCCAAGCGGGTCGGATACGAGAAGTTGATGTTAATAATGAGGGCGGCGAGAAGCGAGAGTAGGATGTTGAAGCCCAACTGGCGGAAGCCATTGTAGACATCCCACGGAAAGATTTGCCCATCTTCATCTGGGTCCCAGAATAAGATGTGTTGTTGAAGCGTGGTCTGCCATTCGTCACATTCGGTTAAATCAACGAGCTTCGCCATCAAAAAGTTTGAAGAGCGAATCAAAGGGAAATACACACATAATCTTTCACCTTGTCCCTCCACCCTTGGTCCCCATCCGGCTTGTCTACTGATACTGCCAAATTGCTGCGGGACAATCCGGGATTTTCAATAAACTGGTCGGTGAAGGTGGCTGGCAGACGCTGAGAGGTGACCTTGGACTTGGCCGCAACCACCTTGATGCCGCCATCCTTCTTGCCCTTTTTGATGTCGGTGATTTGCTGCTGCCCAATGGCAGTAGCACTCAGTGACTGATAATCGGTATAGGACGGCATTACTTCTCCTTGTGTCGAAGTGGTCTTGATAGTGAGAAGAACAAAGAATTTTCTTACCTCAAGGCTTGTTCAACAACTGCATATTTTATTTATACTCTCGTTATCTCACAGCCAACTTTCTTACCTTGTTCATGATGACATCACCTGAAAACAAACAGACTGATCAGACACTACTACTAATTTGAGTCTTTGAAATCGGCGACTTCCACTCTGTTTTGTTGTCCTCTTTACCCCTCACTTAGGTACTAAAGTATTAATCTGCGGTGTTAAGCGGTTCCTTCCATGGCTGCACGGCCGGATACTAATGATTGAGACTCCAATCATGATGGATTTACCCTAGGCGATATCCTCTCTAGACCTGGAAACTAAGGTGAAAAAGATAATAGAGCTTTGAGGAAAACTAAAAGGGAAGGATAAAAAGATAAACTATTAAAAAGAATGTATGATCGTTAGCTATTACAGAATCCTAACTAATATCTTGACTATTGTTTTAGCACCTAAAGGATAAGATACTTTTTCCATTGAAGGTTAAAGGCGAGACAAAAGTAACCAATTGACAATTTAACATAGTGCAAAAATCAAAACAAATTAAGCAACAACAGGCGCAGATCAATGCGACGTCTTTAGATTCGGTGACTGGTCTGCTCACAGGCTACCCGCTGACAAAACGTAGCCTCCATCGACCACAATCGTCTGCCCATTAACGTATTGGTTTGTAGTCGCATAAAGCACTGCATTCCCCATATCCCTGTCATTTCCCGGTCTTCCGGCAGGAATTTTGTTTTCATATTTTTCTTTAGGCAGAGCGCTCTTCTGAGCTTCATTGCTCTCTTGCGCCGTCATTTCACTCGGGAAAACACCTGGGGCAATATTATTGATTCTGATCTTAAGGCCAGATGAGCTAACTTCATGGGCAAGCATATTTGTCAAATGAATTGCAGCCGCCTTCGATGTGTTGTAGCTGAAATGATGCTGGGACAGCTTCACAATGCCGGAAATTGATGATATATTGATCACAGTGCTAGACCAACCGTGTTCTATCTCGGTTCCCTTGTTCAGCAATGGCAGAAATGTTGATGCCATGAAATAGAGCTGGCAAACGTTGGTTCGGTACACTTGTTGCCAGTCTTCTACCGTCTGCCCTTGTTGGTCAAAGAGTGTTTCGCGAAGCCCGTGAGGGCTCTCCCGTTCAGTGTCCTCTGTTGTAGAGCTCGATATCCCGGCGTTGTTAATGAGGATTGAAAGGTGCTTTTCTCGAGCCTCGAAGTCCTTATGTACTTGTGCCACACCCTCCTTGGTAGAAACGTCAGCCGCCGGCAGTGCAATGATTTGGCCGTCGATATTTTTGCCATAAATCTCAGCCACACGATCGAGTTTCTCCTGAGTGCGGCCAACAATGTACACTTTGGAGCCGTTGACGGCAAGAGCTTGTGTGGCCATGAGGCCAATGCCGGAGCCACCGCCCGTTACCAATGCCACTGATTATTCGCAATCCATGGTTAGCAGACTCAAATGCACAGGACTTCAAAGTGAGTGTGGGTTTACCCTTGTTCTTAACATTGAAAATATTGGCCAGCTGGAAATGATCATTGTTCACTTTTTCGGCCATTTTGCAGCTCGCTGTTTACCTGCCTTGATGAATGAGATGCGGTCAAAACGGTTGTTTCTGTCGTAGGTTATTGGTGCACGATAATTAAGTCATAAGTTTATATATAAAGAATTATAGTGGTGGCCCTTCAATGACGCGACGACATCTTCGTCACTGAAAAATGAATATCTGATCTGATTGAATATCGACGTCATTAACCCGTAACATGTTTTGACGGGTATTAGTGTATTAGTGTTAGGGTTCACTAAAGTGCGGTTGTGAAGGGACTGGATGTTACGATGGCATCGCCACTAAAAGATGGATACCTGATTGAATGTCGATATCATTAATATGCTTGACAGGTATTTGCGTATTACGTAGACAAACCAGACTAACATGGTTTCGCAAGAGATGGAAGACAAACGTAGTGTTCCGCACAGCGTAAAATGAGTAACAATACCGTAAAAATCCGTAATTACATATATATGTAATCTCAGTAGTTGACATAGTAGAGCTGTTATTCATAACTTGATTGGAGCCCACTGTGTCACCACTTATAGGATATAGTCATTGTATATATACAAAGGTAGTCAAGCACGGATGAAACTGGCTTGACAGACATGTCAACGAGTTATCCCTACTTCTAGGCGCCAATGCTGGATTCTCATGCCTCCACCAGTCCATTAAGGACATATATTCGAGAGGTAGGTTTTCAGACCATCCGCATCCTCCATACTTCCTACCCAGGCAACATGTTGGTCTGGGCGGCAAAGCACAAGGCAGCAAGGCTCCTCTCTTTCAATATCGTACATCTGGTAAGCTGGATTCCGGTCATCTTCGGCGAATATTTGCCAGTAATTCCATCCCAATCGATCATTAAATGGATGAAATATATCTGGAAGATCTAATAATTTTATTGCATCTCGTGGGCTTGAATGTATGAGAAGCGGCTCAACAGTGGCCGTAAGCTTCTCTTGTCGGGGTTCCATTCGAAACAAACGGATGTAGACATCTGCAAACGCATCTAGAGTAGCCATCCTCTCTTTTTCGCGCAAATCGCCCGGAAATACTAACAATCTCCAAGATCCATCGTTCCTCAGTCTTCGTCCGAGATGCTCTTGGGTCCCATCGCATTGATAAAGTAATGAAACTGATGGTATTCGCATACCAAGCGTTATATTTTTAGCCAGTCTGGTAGCTTCATATTCTGCTGTTCGGTTGTCGACTAGCATACTATGTTCATACGTCACATCGACGCCCGACATAAATCCAGCATAGCTGTCGCGAGCTTGGGAGATATATCTTGGGTCTTTGCTTCCCTCATTTTCATATTCACGTACCAGACGCGAATCCAAATCCAAAAGCTTTTCAGCTACAGGACGTCTTTCACTCTCATACGTCGCCAGAATGAGAGGGTTTGCATGACCCGTAAGTACTGCGCCTAATTTCCAAATCAAGTTATACGAGTCCTGAATGGACACGTTCATACCTTGGCCCCCCATTGGCGAATGAGTGTGAGCAGCATCTCCTACCAGGAATATTCTTCTGAAGCGATTAATATGGTTTATAAGACACGGTCGGAAAGGGCTCCCATACCGATCATGAGGTCTGAAAGTTTTGGCTAACCGGCGTCCTACCTTGTATCCGATTAGCCGCCGTTTTCAACCAAAAAAAGGAGAGAGAAGAAAAGTGAAAGAAGAAAAAAGGTGTGCTTACTGTATATGAAGAACACCAGTCACAAATCTCGTATTTTAGACTATACGGATTCATTATCTTGTCGGCAATTTTCACCAAGGATTGTGAGAGATCCTTCGATTGCTGAGCAACTTCTTCACCTTCCGTCCCAAGGAGCTGAATATAAAATCGGACAAGTCCTTTTTCTCTCGGTACCGTCATGATACTGCCGTGAAGGTTGGACTGGATGGCGCAGGACTGACGTATATCAGCTAATGGACTAGTCAGTTAATTGACGCTTCAAGGTGGCTGAAGCCGGCTTAAGAAACCAACATCAGAGAGAAACATCAAAGGGTATTACTCACGGAAGTCTGTTATAGGGACTATGTCTAGGACACCCCACGTGGAATCTTCTAAGTAACCTTCAAACAAAATGCCTAGTTCATTTCTAATCCAGCTATGTGAGCCATCACATGCGATAAGATAACGTGCATTGATAGTTTCTATGCTGTCATTTTCGCCCTTCTCGTCTGCACAGTTGTTTAGTCATGAACTAAAACAAAACAAGAAGTACGCGACAAAAGAGTAACGTGCCTTGTCCGATATGCCTTACTCCTAGAGAGATCGGAATTCCCTCATTATCGTCGCGACTGATCGAGGATATGTGGATGCTCTCCGCTTTTTTATTCATTTCTATGCTGACATTCTGCTGTTCATTTAGAAAGTCAAGAAATATTTGCTCTATGGCCCCTTGATTGAGCAAGAATTTTCCAAATCTGGACTTCATTGCATCATTAGATGCCTCCCTTCTAATGCGTTGGATATTTTCCGTCGGCTCTGAGTGAATTGGTCCCTATTACGCAAAATAGTTTAATTTTCGTGATTGATGACTACTCTCTTTTAGTCTCTTACCCAGTAGCACGATTCAACGTCGGCGACCCCTTGCTTGAGGATTAATTCGACAAGACCAAAACTGTCCAAAATCTCCAAAGTACGGCTTTGAAGCCCATCGGCGTGCCCGGTTGGCGTTCGTCCCGGTTTTTGATCAATGACTCGAACTGAAATGTCATACTTTGCTGCCCAGCATGCGGCCATGAGCCCTGATGGCCCTGCTCCGACAATCAAAACGTCGACGGTAGGACTACGGATTGCCATATTTGTTATCTGTAGTTACCGTAGAGAACTCGATAGATGAATAATTGGATGATTTTTCATAAGGTTGTAAGTAAAAGAAAAGGAGAAAAATATCACGTCATGTTTTGAATGAAAACCGTCGAGACGCATGCGATAAAAGTACCAAATAGGATGCTCGGCGCCATAACCAATTACTATATAAATCACGTATCAAATCTTACAGTAAACTCAATACAAGAATTAGCTAGAAATGACAAGATAAATTTTAGGTCGAAGAGCCTACTTTTTCGCCACAGCCCGGGTGAAGTCACTACTCATCTTGTGACTATGACGTATCAGCTCCATAAATTTAGCGACCCCATTCGTAACCCTCACCGCTATAGACAGCTTTTCCAAATTCCTCTTTTACACACTCATTTCCAGAAGATGCAGCAATCTGACGTTCCTGGCATCAGGATAGCTCTAGTAGCAGAAAGACGATCTGATTACCTGAATAATGGGTATTCAGAAGAGGAATGTGCGGCTCTTCCACACAATGGTGAAATTGAGACGGTCTTGAAAACGCTTGAGAGTCTGAACCACAGGGTAACGCTGATCCTGGGCATCCAGTCGCTGGTCCAGCAGTTGGCGGCTAGCAACCATCGAGATTGGGATTTGGTGTTCAATATGTCGCAGGGCTTCAACGGAACAGCAAGGGAGTTTCAGGTCCCGGCTCTCCTAGAAGCCTACCACATTCCATTCACATTTGCCGATGCTGCAACAATGGCATTGTGTCAAAACAAAGTGCTAACTAAGGTCTACTGCCCCGATCCCTTCAATTCCGTGTAGCTTGAAGCTTACAGGAAACTTGGATTGATAGATTATGCTCAAACAATTCGGAATACCAACTGCTCCGTTTTATATGCTCCCGGCTGATTACAATTACGCCAATGCTAGCAATCCGGGATCGTCAATTGGTCTTACTTCCTATCCACTCTTTGCGAAATTAGTAACTGAAGGGTCATCGAAGGGCATCGATCATTTTAACAAAGTCAACAATTCGACCGAACTAAACACAGCATTGAAAGATCTGAAAATAAGATATGCTGGTCAATCTATCATGTTAGAGTCTTTTCTTTCCGGCCGCGAATTCACAATTAGCATTCTTGGCACGGGACACTCTAGTCGAGTCATTGGTATTCGGGAACACATCTGGGAAAATGCTACTACGAACGGTGACAACAATGAAAAAGGGGGTTTTCATTGCAGATCAGAGTTTGCTAGTAGAGAGGCTAAGTCTAATGGCAGCAGCGACAGAGCTCGTCTGGTTGTCCGCGATTATACAATGGCCAGAGTGGAGGATTTACAGATCAGTGCTGCCTGCAAGGTAGGCTTGGAAGCTTGGAAAATTCTCATGTGTCGGGATGCTGGACGGGTGGACATTCGTTTCAATAATGACGCCTCAGACGGTATCCCCAACATTCTAGAGGTACTCAACACTATCAATTTCTTTCTACTCCAACTATAGAGCTGACTTTTATAATTGACAGGTGAATCCTATTTCCGGTCTTCTTCCAGGACATTCTCCGTTACCGACGAGTGCCGAGAAGAATGGAATATCTTTCCAGAAGCTTTTGTATAATATCATTGAAAGTGCCTTGCAACGTAGAAGCTGAGGCAAAAGTAATGTACTCGATGTTTTAACGCAACCATATTAAAAGCTAAGAGACTATCACCGCGCCTTTTTTTTTCGTGTAATTAAATATAGGACAACTCAAAAGTCATTATTTTCATTTTATTAGTTGTCATGATAAAAAGTAACTGTTCGCTGGAAAAACTGCTTTTTACATTTTATGGTGAATAAATTTTCGTCATTTTGCAGTTACAGTTGCATACAAGTATATCTTGAATGATATTCAATTTGCGAGTGTTTTTGTAAGCCTTATAGAAGCAAGCCCTCAATGACTATTTTGTTCTTTCACGTACCCGTGGAACAGACTAGTATTGCTCATCATCATCATCATCAACCGTACCACTTCCAGTGCGAGATCCTCCTTTGCGTCCAGCCTCGCGAGCACGCTCTTCGCCAGGCTGAAAAGATCCACTTGACGCATTTCCTCCCTGAGATGCGATGTCGCGCTATGTCAATTCAGCATTTGCTGATCACTTTCTTCTGGGTGGGACTGCAAACCTGACGCTGAGGGTCTATGCTAGCAAAGCCGCCTGAATGACTGCTTTGACCGCCCTTGCTAGCGATGTTCTTCACTTCCTCCTCTGGGCGGTTGGAGAAGTTGCCAGGATTGGGGTTTGCGGAAGTCATTGCTGTGGTAAATTTTTCGCTATGGAGAGATGGTTGTATCTTGAACGCGAATTCTTTGGGATGTTTGATCTGTAAATGACTTAAAGATCGAAAGATGTCTTCGTTAAATACCTTAGCCAGCGTTCCCCGAATCACGAACGCGTCATCGTCTTCTCTAGTGATCAGGATTGTGATGTCTTCAATCTGACGACAACTACTGTTTGCAGAAAATGAAGTGCGGGGACTTTCTATTTGCTTGAGGTCACCAACCCATCATATGTTTGATTTTTCGATTATATAGCAAGTAGAACATCGCTTTCTACTAGCCGTGTGGCGAAATACGATCTGTTCCATAGAATGCTTGTGGCAAAGACAAGTTCTTGGATCATCACGTCCTTGCGCAAGCACATTGCATCACAATGTAAGATGTAAGCCTGTAAGGTGACTTAACTCTGACCTTAGAGTTTTGTTATCACCACACGAGCCAAGGAAGGAAATATCGAAATATCCTTTTATCTCATGAAACAAAGGTCATGGTTTCCGCCGACATTCGGGACTCGTCCTACACCACCAAGCACTGCCCCAGACTCCCTTTACAGAGAGAGACTTGGTTTTACAATGAGGTTCTTGATACAGTACCAACACAAGCAAACTTTTACCAACAGCATAGTATCTGATAAGGAGTAGAAAACTATCAAGTCGGCATTCGAATTGCATATTACAGTGTGTGTGTGTGTGTGTGTGTGTGTGTGTGTGTGTGTGTGTGTGTGAATTCATACGCTGACCTCTCCCCTTAGTGAGGATATGCAGGTATCCAA
>JAXQGY010000060.1:0-23561 GCA_037040535.1 Talaromyces sp. P118-02
AACAACAACAACAACAACAACAACAACAACAACAACAACAACAACAACAACAACAACAACAACAACAACAACAACAAAAATATAATATATACATCTGATATCAGATCCCAACGGATGGCGTAATAATACGGCGTACGGTAATACCGTTATGCTGTGCATAAGATATTAAACTATCACATGACTCCATAAGCACAATTTGATTGGCGAAAATATGCAAATCGCCCCATCTTGACCCCACACAGGCTAAAAATACAGCCAATCATACCATGGCAGAGCTGTTGCTGGGGAGGCTCGCTGACCCAGGGTACAGAGTAAACAGAGCATAGTAATAAATCGTGTTAATATTGACAATAATTGCTATTCCAGAGGACATGTCTTCAATTAAAATAAATTCACAAAAAAGCAAAACTAACAAGAGAGGAAAAAAAAAAAACAGTATTTCCCTAGCGGAGTTAGCCTTGCTTCCAAGCGAGCGGAGGAGCAACTACTAATAGTGAAAGCGGCGAGCGCGCGCGCCCCTGACCGGAACAGCCTAGTCGCTCTTGCTTGTCTTGACCACGCCTGCTGTTGTCTCAGTATAGTAACCGCTAATTTTTGCCCCCCTCCAGCACATCCTGCAAACTTGCTCGGCCTCATGACTGCGACAGAGTAAACCGGCAGGCACCGTGGAATCCATCACCCAGCCCTTCGCTTTTTTGTACGCCGCTCGTTGAGGTGCCTGTTGTTTGCTGTCCCCTTTTCCGTCTCTCGTTCGCCGGTCGGCCGGTCGGTCGAACAAGCCTCACCTCGGGCTTGCAAGTACTCTTAATCACATCTATTCACCATCGCTTCGCTGGAAATTGGTCATTATCGCCGATTATCATTGCGTCCGGCCTGTTATTATTACCTGCATCCTTGCTTCGTTCGCTGAGAAAACCCCGATCGCTTCCACCATCTTGCAGTTGACCCGTTGAACCACGTCCACGATTCTCCATGTGCTCTGCGTGATCTTCGACTGCGTACCCCTCCGTCGATTAATTGAGGCTTCCGTCAAACGTGGCTGCTGAAAATTTCGTGGTAAGATCTTCGTTCCGTGGAATGCCATGCTTGGCTAACATTCCCTTAGGCCCCGTACAACATCATCCGTCGCTCCTCATGTCGCTCCCGCAAAGGCCAGTCAACGCGCCGTCGTCGCGCCGCGAGGAAACTCAGCCGGGATTCAGAGAATCGTCGAGACGCCGCCGCCGTGACGTCGAATCCGGCACGTACACCGATGTGCCGCAGTCGCCTTACTCTCCCACGTCTCCTACTTCCAGGAGGAATTCACAGCATCACCGGCGCCATGTCTCGCACTCATCCGCCCGGGGAACGCCAGCTCCTCCACAGGAGCCTTCAAGTGGACTGGGCAGGAAACGGTCGCTTGTACGCCCAGAAAGACGCCAGTTAGATCCCGATCACCCGAACTATCACTATCAGCAGCATGCGCAGAACTATAATATGGCTACCTATCCCTCTACAACAGGCCACGATCCCATTCTGGATACTCATGTCGAGGCAGACACCGGAAGCACTGACAGCTCTGTCAAAACCGGCAACAAAGGCAATTTGTACGGCGCCGAGGGCAATCTTAACAAGCCCATGGAACGAATCGAAAGAGAACCCAGTACCCGCGACAAAAGAAAAATTCATCGAAAGAGCTCGAAGAAACGGGCAGCATCGCAGGAGAAGCGACAACAAAAGGCCCGAGAACAAGCACGTCCGCCAAGCTTGTGGTACGCTTACTGTGCGACAGTCACTGTCTGGGCCCCTGACTTTATTCTGAAATGCTTCGGAATGCCTCAGAAAGATCAACGGCGTGCCTGGCGGGAAAAAATGGGCTTGATCAGTGTCATTTTGCTAATCTGTACTTTCGTCGGTTTCTTGACCTTTGGTTTCACCGCCGTGGTCTGTGGCACTACCACTACCCGTTTGCAAGTCAATCAGGTCGATAGCGGCTACATGATCTTCCACGGTGAAGCTTATGATCTTTCTCGATCCGAGCATCCAGCTGCTGTAGGTATTACTGCGGGCTCCAACGTTCTGTACGACCTCGGGCACAAATATGGCGGCCAAGACGGCAGCTTCTTCTTTCAAAACGTCAACGGTGCTTGCAAGGACGTCATCACCTTGGCCGATAACTCCGACGTACCAACCAACAGCGACGGCGATCTTGCCTGGTATTTCCCCTGCCAGCCATTCAACCAAGACGGTTCAAGCACTCCCAACAAGACCATTCCATACTACTTTGGGTATTCTTGCCATCTTTCCGGCGACGCGCGGGAAGCCTTTTACGGCTTGAAATCTTCCGGCGATGTCTATTTCACTTGGGAAGACCTGAAGAACAAGAGCCGTAACCTCATCGTGTACTCCGGAAACGTACTTGACTTGTCCTTGATCGATTGGTTCAACAGCACCCAGGTCGCATACCCAGCCCTCTTCGACCAGATACGAAACAACCCTGATATTTATGGCACTGATGTCACGTATGCATTCCAATCTTCAGAAGACAAGCGAATTGCAAAGTGTCTTTCTCAAATTATCAAAGTTGGCTCCATCGACACCAAAACGATTGGCTGCATCGCTTCTCAGGTGGTACTCTACGTGTCACTCGTCTTCATTTTGTCCATTGTTGCCGCCAAATTCTTCATGGCCGTGTTGTTCCACTGGTTTATTTCAAGGAAATTCGCCCCAGAGCGCACGTCAATGACATCGGATCGCAAAGCTCGTGCTCGGCAGATTGAAGACTGGACCGACGATATTTATCGTCCCGCTCCACGCCTTGCTGAACCATCAGTTCCTGATCGCGAGCGTTTCAACAAACGGGCTAGCTTTTTGCCTACAACTTCTCGTTTCTCGAGCCCATATGCGGTTTCAAGTTCTGGCGGCGGTAGAGCCAGAGCCCAGCCGACTACAATGGCTAGCCAAAACTCAACTTCTCGTCTTGTGCCTACGGCAACTCCAGGTTCCATGTATAAACTCAACCAAAATGCCAGCAACGCTACGTTGAGTGCCGACGCCATGTCCCGCCACAACGACTCGGACAGCAAAACCAGCTTGATGATTTCCCAATCTGACCAAAGACATTCTACTCTTGTGGGCTCCAGCGAAGGCCCTGCCGGATTTATCCATGAAGCCGTTGTTCCTCAGCCGCCACCAGAATGGCAGCCCTTTGGCTTCCCCTTGGCTCATACGATGTGCTTGGTCACGTGTTATTCTGAGGGCGAAGAAGGTATTCGCACAACTCTCGATTCAGTTGCCATGACCGACTACCCCAACAGTCACAAGACGATCATCGTCATCTGTGACGGAATGATCAAGGGTAAAGGTGAAGAGTTCTCTACTCCGGAAATCGTCATCGGTATGATGCATGATTTTGTGGTGCCTCCAGAGGAAGTGCAACCCTATTCGTATGTGGCTGTTGCCAGTGGTTCCAAGCGACACAACATGGCCAAGATCTATGCCGGTTTTTACGACTACGGACAAACGTCTATTGTTCCTCCGGAGAAGCAACAGCGCGTACCGATGATGGTTATTGTCAAGTGCGGTACTCCAGCAGAAGCCAAACTGCCCAAGCCTGGAAACCGTGGTAAACGAGACAGTCAAATCATTCTCATGTCGTTCCTGCAAAAGGTCATGTTTGACGAACGTATGACGGAACTAGAATATGACATGTTCAACGGGCTATGGAACGTCACGGGAATTTCACCGGATTACTACGAAATCATACTGATGGTCGACGCCGATACCAAGGTCTTCCCCGATAGTTTAACCCACATGGTTTCAGCCATGGTTAAGGACCCTGAAATCATGGGATTGTGCGGTGAAACGAAGATTGCCAACAAAACCGACAGTTGGGTGACCATGATCCAGGTTTTCGAATACTACATTTCTCACCACCAGGCCAAAGCGTTTGAATCTGTGTTTGGTGGTGTCACCTGTCTTCCTGGTTGTTTCTCCATGTACCGTATCAAGGCGCCCAAGGGTGGCCAGAACTACTGGGTGCCTATTCTGGCGAACCCAGATATTGTGGAACACTATTCTGAGAACGTTGTCGACACTCTTCACAAGAAGAACTTGCTCCTACTTGGTGAAGATCGTTATTTGACGACGCTGATGTTGAGAACGTTCCCCAAGCGCAAGCAAGTTTTTGTTCCCCAGGCAGTATGCAAGACGACTGTGCCAGACGAGTTCAAGGTTCTTCTGTCCCAGCGTCGTCGTTGGATCAACAGTACAGTCCACAATCTGTTTGAGCTGGTGCTGGTGCGTGACCTGTGCGGTACGTTCTGCTTCAGTATGCAGTTTGTTGTCTTTGTTGAATTGATTGGAACTCTGGTTCTTCCTGCCGCCATTTCGTTTACCTTCTACGTTGTCATTGTGTCGATTGTTAAAAGGCCGGTACAAATTATCCCCTTGGTCCTCCTTGCGCTCATCCTGGGTCTTCCGGGTGTCCTCATTGTCATCACGGCGAATCGATTCGTCTATGTGCTCTGGATGTTGATCTACTTGATCTCTCTTCCCGTATGGAATTTCGTGCTTCCGGTATACGCATACTGGAAGTTTGATGACTTCAGCTGGGGTGACACACGAAAGACTGCTGGTGATACGGGTAAAGACGGCCATGGAGATGAGGAAGGCGAGTTTGACAGTAGTCAGATTACCATGAAGCGCTGGCGTGATTTTGAGAAGGGTATGTTTTGAAAAGTTTCTTATTAACCGAACCAGATGCTAACAAAACCTTAGAACGACGCATGAAACTGAGCGCTGTGCAACAAAATCCACTCAGTCCTTCGGGAGGTTACACCTACCCTGGCGGCTACGATACATACTCGGACTATTAGAGGAAAATAGTTATTCACGTTGTTGTTCCTATAATGGATGGGCTTGTTGTTTTTTTATCCTTTAATATATATTCTGGACATTTTCGCTGTGTATCTAGCTTTTGGAAAACATGTACCATGGATGGAGTTTTTTGTTATTTCTTTTTTCGTTGCCTGTGTGTACATTGATCAATTAATATGTTGACCCAAGTTCATTAATGACCTGTTGATAAATCATAGTAGTTCATTGAATACTAGCATCGACTAGCAGATTTAGGTATCATTGAAGTGTCCACCTGGCATTAACAATAGAAGCCGCATGAACGAATGATTCAAGAAATATGAGAGCTCATATTCCGGCAGGTCACTCGATCTCGTCACCTCCTATCACCGGTAATGTTGCAGTGAGCGACCAGCATGACATGACTCAGTTCGCAGTGATGAATGGAACCCAGGCAACCAACACCCCTAAAAACAAGCAAACAGGCACGAGTGCTGACCACAAGAGACAGAGAATAAAAACTCGGGCCATGACCTGTCGCATTTTTATTGACTGCTGGATATTCACTTGTCCTGCACGGTTTGTTGTGCGTCCTGCAGGGATCTCAATTTAGTTCCCCGGACCCTTGTATAATGTATAGGGATGCAGGTGGCTGCGCAATCGGCTAGACTCGAGGCTGTCTGCTTCCGAATTGAGTAAGTAGGTCGGTGGGCAATAAGGCGCTCCATGTGGCGCGCTGCCTTGATTTGATATTCCTCTCTACATTATTAATATTGCTACATGCTTACCTGTATGATTGTGATTCTTGGTGTTTGTCGAGTCAAGACAGAGTGAACAGCGTGGGGCGGGTTAGTCATCGGCTCCTTCCTCGTCCGCATTCATCATCCTTCGATATTCGTAAATCATCTTGATTTCATCCTCTTCAGCCTTCATCCCACTTGACACAAGACAAGCACACATGGTGGCCACGGCAGCAAATCGCCGTCCATCCCGCACACCGCCCTTCTGCATCTCAATTTGACAGTCTGCATTCCATCCAACGGCGGCGGCGCTGCCACGGCGGGCGCCGAAGCTAACTAGTCAGTGCTCAGTGCTCAGTGACGAAAGATCCTCGTGACGAAAGCACATTGTTACCTGTCAGCTACCGATTCTCCTTGAACGAGCAAGACAGGCAGGGCCACTTTTGAGGCCACTCGCATATGCGTGGCGGATCGGCGGATATTCATTAACCCCCCTCTGTCAATAAACATAAGCAGCCTCTTTCTTCTGGACGCGGTGATTACTCTTTTGCTCGCCGTGCATTTGTCTAGTTAGGGCCTAGCTGGGTTAACGGATGGAGCAGATTTGTGTGTTTCTGGAAAGTCTCAACATTAAACCTTTCCCCGCCGCGCGCTGCGAAGAGCCATCCAGCCAGCCAGTCGACTAGTCGGGGCTACGTACTTCATCCTTTTTATCATAATAGCCGCGTTCCTTTTCTCGCCGCTTGTCTCACCCGGTCTATGCTATATATGGTCGACGACGCCCCTGTGCAACGCCCGTCATCTGCCAAACTCTTTGACCCTTTTTATCTGGCGTGCATCCGTGCTGCGCCGCCTGCCTGTCACCTCGGGTATCCCCGCTATCTATATATGAACAGTAAGTTGCGCCTTTTTTTTTTTTTTTTTCTGGACTGTCACGCAACGCATATGCCAGCTTCCGCTGCAGCTATCCGCGTCAATTTCAAATATAATCTCGTGCTTTCCTTTACGCCTCGAGGCTTTTGCTTCCCCTCTTTTTGTCACCTTTTCTCGGTCTTGTCTGCACTGGTGCCACCGCGATGCTCCTCTGATGTCATTGCATTATTCAATGTCGAGGACACCGACCGGCTGAGGTCGATGAGGCCTCGACATTATCTTGAACATCTAGTGTTCGGCGAGATCTCTGCTTTCAATGCTCCCTGCAGCCAGCTTTGAAATATCCGCTGCCATATTGTCTTGCCTGGCCCAATCATATCATTTTTTTCTTATGCAATACATACTCTGCCCTTTACTTGATTGGTCGCATCATTGATTGCTGCTTAGCCTTCCCCGGTTTTTCTACCTTATTAACATCGCAATTGAAGCTGACTCTCACCCCGCCCAGTTGGCTTTGTTATCACTCTTATCTTCATAGTGCATGATTTCTCTCCGGCATAAATTTCCATAGCTATTTGTCGGCAACCCGGACTTAGACCGCCCCTGAGCCCTAGTCTTTGGAATCTCAAACCGGGGACCTAATTGTACGACCACACGCGCATTTAGAGCTTTCGGGAATTTCTAATATAGCTCATTGACGGCCTTTGGAGGAATTTCAGCAATTTCGTGTCACGCAATATTCAGCTCGACGCTTGATATATCCCTGGAACCACAAGTGCTTCATTTACTGGCCACGACTCGCTCTTGTGGTGTATCCGGAGAAACCTTGCTGTAACAGATATATCCGTCCATCGCCACAAATCCCGCATAATATAGAGTCTGCTTTGCATAGGGCGATTCCTCTTAGCGCTGCGAGCGCGATCAGTATATAGCTGAGTCTTGCATGGAACCTTTATACGCAATGGATCACCACCTACACGCACGAAACCAAAATTCGGTGACTAGGGGGAAGGTCAACTGAAACAGTGCGTCTTACAACTCATCCGGACCATACTATAACACTACTATGGAAGAATCATTGGGGGCCGGTTTCGACCGCATTCGAGCAACAGTCATGCCGCCTTCCAATTTTGACTCTTCGTTGATTGTCGCGCCGGTAATTACCCAGACGCTAAATGACCTGGAGGGTCCGACATATCTGCGCTTGACAAGTATGGGTAGTTTAAACAATTCTGGCCGCTTACTTTTGGATGAGGGGGCACATGCTATTGGCGAAGACCCTCGCCTTTCTATTTCCAATGACTCTGATGATATTGATGTGATTGATTTGGGGCCAGACCATTCAGACGACCACTCTCGTTCAACCGACTCTGAAATAGCGGAACGGATGCCGGGCCTTGCATCATTGATACAGCGAATCAACAATCCGCCAGTAATCGAACCGGACTATGAGAATGGCAGATTGGTTGAGAATTGCGACTCTCTTAGAAGTGACTGTCTGTCTCCGGCGATCGAGTCTGAAGATGATAGTAACGACCCAGAAGACATGAGCAAGTTTTATAGCGGATTGTATCGCCGGATCGGAAATATCGAGGATGACTACTATGATGATGATGAAATGAGCCTGGAAGACTTTGACGACGATAGTGATTATGGAAAATCCCAACTCGAAGGCGGTTTGGCATATCTCGGTAGTCGAGGCATCCTCGAGCATGAGGAGAATTCTATTGACGCACACTTTTCTGCTCCACCGAGTAAGTGGCAGTGAAACTTATTTCGATTTAGTAAATACTAACATTTCTTGCGCAGCTTACGAACGAAACCTTACTATAGAGCAATTTATTAGACTTTGGCGGATCCAATCAACAACGGCCAGCAACACTCTTCGCTTGCCTCAGCCGTCAATCGAAGCGGCGCGTGTTTCTTTGTGGGATAGACCGGAGAGAACAATCCGCCCCCAGAAACTGGATGCTGGGTTTTATGACATTCAACAAATTCCGTGGAGGGAAAAGCTTTGTGTGCGTCGTGAAGATGCGCGTGCTCTTCGTGATGCGTGGTACACACCGTATCGAAACCTTGATTGTCCAAAGGACGGTGTATGTTCCCCTCGTGGTAATAAGTTTTTAAGAAGCTTGCTGATTGAAAACCAGTACCAACAGAGGCTACCTCAACATGAATTTTACTTTCGAGAAAAGGCCATGTACTCGAATTTAAGGGCCACCATTGAACACTTTCAACTTCGAAACCTTGTGTCTGTGACAGCGTCAAATACAGTACATTTTGCACATGAGTCGAGATTGGTGTCGTGGGCTCCTGCATATGACCATGTTACGTGTCCTATTGATCTTTCACAGCCAGCACCAGAACTTGGTTTCCAAGGACCAGTGAAAATTTCGACTATGCGATCTAAATACGGACTTGCTGTTGCTGGAGGCTTCAATGGCGAGTATGGGATCCATGCTGAAGGAAGCCAGACAGGAAACACGTACGGGCATGTCACAAAGAATTTCAATGGCATTACGAATCATATCGATATCATCCACAACCGCACAAACAACTCGCCCATGATTGTCTTTGCATCGAACGACCAGCACATACGCATTCTAGACTGTGCAAGAAATGAATTTATATCCGACCACGAACTTTCCAAGCCCGTGAACTGCACGGAGACTTCTGCCGACGGTCGACTTCGCGTCGTCATCGGCGACTCGCCCGAGGCCTGTGTGCTCGAAGCAGATAGCGGAAGACCAGTACAGCGGCTCCGTGGACATCGCGACTTTGGGTTTGCCTGTGCCTGGTCTCCCGACATGTTGCACATCGCGACGAGCAACCAGGACAAAACCGTCAACATCTGGGACGTTCGCATGTGGCGCATCCTCCAGAGCATCGACTCGGATCGCGCCGGCTACCGCTCTCTCCGATTCTCCCCAGTGGGCGGCGGTCCCCGCACGCTACTGATGTGCGAACCTGCAGATCGCATATCGATTGTCAACGCACAAACATACGAAACCCGGCAGGTACACGATTTTTTCGGAGAGATCGGCGGGGCAGACTATACCCCAGACGGTAGCTCGATCTGGGTTGCCAATACGGACGATTTATTTGGCGGCTTAATGGAATTCGAGCGCTCGCAGTTTGGTCAGAGATATGGCTCGGCATCGGAGACGAGCAGGAAGAGTCGGAGTATCTCCGACGAATTCGCGCCGGACTGGTACTCCGACCTGCCGAATGAGTGGATGACCGAGACCGAATTGGATTTGAGCCCACGATGTATTACTAACGAGAGGGAGAGAGACTTTAGATGTCTGGGTGGACTGAGCGATGAAGCAAGAGACAGTCTCCTCATCTGAGCATTTTTCGTTTTTTTAGACGTGCTTTTCTTTTTATGTCATGTATTACCAAGAGAGGAGGGGCTTTGTTAGGTGGTTGTTTGAACATTTGTTGTAGAGTTGATACCCCGGACATGTACATAGCTTGCGAGAGGCATTTTGTTGATATTTGGTTATGCATCTGAAAGATATCCAGTACATTACTTTTGATCACGCATGTTTCTGTAGAAGAGTTGATAGATCCATTGGTAATTATTTCCCAGGCGACAGTGAGCGTGATTCGCCTGACAAGAGAAAAAAAAAAGAAAAGAAGAGAAAAAGAAAACAAACCAAAACAAAGGATATTGTAAGCCGACCACTCAGAGAGCGCCTGTTGCCGCTGTGATTTCAATCTCAGCTGCATGTCAACTGACTAGTCACACCTGGTCGGGCTCCTTCCTCAAAGCTCTCTTGACCCTTCTTTTTTTTCCTTTGCGGCGCGTGTCTCTGGATCTGACACGTCAACTCAGACGCCATCTGCGACGTCAGATTCAGAAATCTGGAGAGTTTATCCAGACGTGCCAAAGGGAGATCATTAAACAAGACAAGGAGGAAGCTCTTTGATGATTATCTTTTTCTGCTTGTTAGTTTGTTTACAAGCAGGATAGTTAGACGAGAGGGAACTGCTCTCTTCAGGTGAGTTTGAACTTTATTATGTCAGACAACACAACTTTTTCTCTGAAATTCTCATCTGATTATTAATGAGAGGGGCAGAGATCGATGTAGAAATCTCATCTCGCAATGTCTCAACAGTGGATGCCCGTGAATTCGAGTCGCACAGAGGAGAAGCAGCAGAAACAGGCTCAGCAAGAGACTCAGCAAGAGACTCAGCTACAGACCCAGCGACACACTCAGCAAGAGACTTCTACTCCTGCTAGCGAAAACCCCTCGAGCGACCCACGCAAGACTAGGAGATACAGTCAAGCCAAACAGACTGAGCAACAGGCGCAGCAACAGCCTCAGCAAGAGACTCCCACTCCTACGAGAAAGAGACCCCCTAGCGACCCCTCCAAGACCAAGCTTTCCAACGAACAATACAAAACCAGGAAATACAACCAAGCCATCGAAAAATGGGGTTCTGCCGGCACAAACCTCGCCAAAGAATACCTAATCCATCACCCACAAAGACTAAATGGACGCCGGTTCGAGGACACGACTGAAAGCGAGTGGGCAAGTTTCCTGCCGCATGATTGGACATACAAGCTCTTTCGCGTTGCGAATGCTGTGCCCAACTATGAGCGAGGTATCGAGTATATTCGTTATCAGGTCTATCACTGCTATGGAAGCACGAAGTTTCCAACGCTGTTTCCAAGCGCGTCTATACTGGACAAGGTTTACGAGATGATCAGTAGTGGGTCAGACCCTGAACAGATTACGGGGATTCAGTTGAGGAAAAAGGGGCTGAAGGTTGGTCGCTTTGGATTGCTGGAGCTTGATGATGTCGAGGGAGGCATTGGAGACAAATTGGAGAGGAGAAAACGCTATAAAGGACATGTCATAGGAGAGGACTTGAGATCTCTGCGCTCTCGGTCTGCTATCAACAATGAGACTCCATGTCGAAGCAGCACCCGGCAAACTTCACAAGCTGCTACTAGATTGGTCGAAGCGATAACAGAAGTCTTTTCCAATCACATCCAAGACCCAATCGAAGATGCAAGTGACGAGACAAGCGATAGCCCAAGCGATGACTCAAGCGATAGCTCAAATATCGATTCAAATGATGTCTCTTCTACCCAGTTAGTCGAGGTGATGACAGAAAACCATGTCCTGCCCATTCCAAGCGACGACTCAAGTGATGATTTTAGTCCAAATGAGTCAATCCACTCAAACGACGATTCTGTTGACACTAAATCTACGAGTCCCAGTATCATCACGGAGAAAGATACTACTTCTACGCATGTCACGAAATCTGGCAGTGGAAGTCGATCCTTGGACTCTTTGCACCCGGAAACAATCACAATGATTGGAAAATACTTGTCGATGAAGGACTGCATGTCGCTGGCTCTGACAAACCATCGTTGCCGCCGTACTGTTCGACATCTCTTACTTCAACACTTTCTCACTCTGGCTATTGATGACGGTGACCTTTCTAGAGTTAAGAAATTGCTCAAGGATGGCGCCATTGTGCATATGAACATTTCCAAGAAGGATAACTGTCTTGATCATCCGTTGGTTCGAGTAGCTGCTCGTGGCCAACTCCGGATCACCCAAACATTTCTCAACGAACTACAACAGGAACGCCACGGCGTTTCTCTTGAACAGCGCAAAAGACTGGAGACGGCAGCTTTTGTGACGGCCAGCGGCGAAGGAGCAGAGGAGTTGGTCGAGTACTTCCTGCTAATGCGGCAAGATACAGTTAATGTGAACTGTGTTTTCAACGAGAAAACAGCCTTGTCCACTGCAGTGGTGCGCAATCAGGCAGACGTCGTCGACTTACTTATTGACTCGGGCGCTTGTGCGACCCGCGAAGATCTGGAGATGGCATGCCGTGCTGGTTTCGCGGGTGTCGCGGCCCCTATACTGTGCAAATATCCGGATCTTCTCTTTTCACGCAGCAATCAGTTCCTGCATGAGCTACACGCTCGTATCAATGAGACGATTGTCGGGTCCAAGGAAGAGCTCAAAGAATCCAGGGAAAAGCGCGAAGAATATATGAGAGCTTATGATCCTGAACCCATCGTTTAATACGTCGACAATGGAGTAGATCGCCAAAAGAAACATACAATATGGGTTCGTTTTTTTTTGGGTTTCTTAGTTACGCATTCCAGATTTATATATACTATGCTATACCTGTCCCTATATCAACATTTGAATGATCCGGTGAATTACGGCGTGAAATGGTCCACATTGAAAAGTTGTTTCCATGATTTGACTTGAATGGCGCAAGTTTATCAATTTATTATAATATACATAATTACTGCAGTCTTGACTCAATATTAATCAACTCCTGAAAACTCTCTCTCAAGGCAATCTCTTCCTGCTTTGAAAGGCGAGGCAATGGCTTCCTCGCATAGCCTCCATAGCCAAAGAAATGCTGCAAAAGACTCTTCATCCCAGCTATGCCACTCTTCGTGACGAGCCAATCCCCTCTGGCCACAGCCTCCTGCAGACTCGCGGCATCCTGGTAATTCCCACCCTTCCACAAGTCAAACAACTTTACGCAAGCCCTGGGCGTGATATTCGCAACACCGCATACTGCACCACTGCCTCCACCAGCGAGTACCTGAATGAGGAAATCCGCATTCCCTCCGAGACACACAAACCCATACTGACAAGAGTTTTCCTGATCTTCCGCGGAAGAACAATGAACAGCTGCTCGCGTCGCGCTCACAATGCGATTCAGCTTCCCCATATCAGCGCACGCAAGTTTACAGCCGACGATATTTGGATGGTTTTGCGCTAGGTCGGCCATCATGTCGCTATCTACCTCGACACCAGCCGCAACGCCCGAAAATGAATACACCAGCACGGGAATCGGCGAAGCGTCTGCAACATCGGTAAAAAACGTCTTCAGACACTCGCTCTTGCACTGGTCTTTATAATAGAACGGAGGCAGCACCAGGGCATACCGACCCCCGCTAGACTGCGCTTCGAAACACAATTCGACCGTTTCGCGCGTTGACTGCGCGTTGCATCCGACGATGATCGGGACATGGCTGAACCCTTGCGAATCAAGCGCGGTTCGCGTGGTCTTTGTGAGTACTTTTCGTTCAGGTCGAGACAAATGCGCGACTTCGCCGATTGTGTCGTGTACAATGACCCCCGCGACGCCGGCTTGGGCCATGCGGATGGCATGTTTGCTGGTTGTTTCGGGGTCGAGGTCTTCCTGTTCGGTGTGGAAGAAGGCTAGTGTGGGGGCGTATATGCCAGTGGGTAGGCCGTTGTTGGGCGTAGTAGTAGAGGATTCTGATGTAGTGGATGAGGTCGAGGTTGAGGTTGATGGCTGGTCATCTTTGAATGTGTTGACTGCGACGTGTGGTTGGTAGGAGGATGGAGTGTCCGGGCGAGGCGGATCCGTGATGGATGTGCTCTCGTGGTGGTGTGTTGGTGAGGGCATATCTGTTGTGTCGCTGCATGCCATGTTACTGGAAATTTACATAGTCTTGAATGGTTTTCATACAAGAATTTCCTCCAATTGCAGTTTTCAACTTGTCGTCTAAGCCGAAGCAAAATACGTCACAAGGTGGCAAGGATGACGACGTCAAAAATTACAAAAGTCTAATATAGATATCAATTGATATGGTAAATATTTCCAAAATCACAATAAACAAAATCAATATCCTCGCTTCCGGCGAAACAGATTGATCAGCTCTTCGCCCTTCTCCAAGCGCTCAATGTTGCCCTTCAACAAGTCCAAAGCCCTGGTGTAGTACGCATCGTTATATCCACTGATATGCGGGCTTACTTGGATCCCTTCTACATCCCACAGCGGATGATCCTTGGGAAGTGGTTCAGGGTCTGTAACGTCCAGAGCAGCGCCGCGAATTTTCTCGGAGCGTACCGCGTCGATCAGAGCGTCCGTGTTGACAATCTTTCCACGGGCTATATTTGTGAGAAACCCCTTTTTGGTTCCTGGCGATGACGAGAATGAAGACGACCACGCATCGAATTCCTCGCGGTCGAAAAGGTTCGTCGTGGCGGGCGTCAGGGGCAGCGCGACCACGACGTGGTCTAGTTTTGTTGTCGAAAGGAAGTGGCGGAGCTCTTCTTTCGTGGTGCCGTGGTGCCATTCAATTGGTACAGAGCCATCTGCGTCTCCAGTTCCAGGCACAATATATCCGCGATCTTTCCTCGACTCCGGGGTATCACGCGGCGAGGCAGTATAGGCGATCACTTGCATGCCCATTGCGACTGCAACTCTGCCGACTGTGAAACGTGTGTCAGTTATACGTGGCAAGTCTTGAATTGAGGGGTAAGTACTTTGACGTCCAATGCTTCCATAGCCCAGAATGCCAACCCTCTCCCCAACGTGATCACTCACGCCAAACTGGCCAAACTCGCGCGAAATCCATTCGTGGCTCTTCTGTGCCTCGTACAGCCTGTTATAATGTTTTGACGATACCAGCCAGTTGAGAAGAACCCATTCGCTAATAGGAGGACCGTGGATGCCAGAACTTGTGGTGAGAGGAAGATTAGATTGCGTGATGTAGGGCTGCTTGACGAAACTGTCTGCCCCAGCAGAGAATGTATGCACAAATTTTATACTGTGTTGCGAGTTAGTTTGAGGCAAACTGATTTGACTGTATTTGTGGGACTCACTGTGGTATACTCTCAGGAAGCGGAAGATGTCTGCCTCCAAAAGCAATAATGGTCGACTCAGCGAGGATTTCTGGATATCTGTCAGCCTGGATCTGCCCATGAACTAGTCTGAGGTTCCTCTGCTTACCTTTTGGGACATATTCTTCCAATGGTTTGCCTTCTATTTCCAGAGCCGTGATTTGGAGAGTGGGGAACGCCCGGCGCAAGTCGTCGTGCCACGAATTTGGCCAGGCGAAAGGGCGCAGAATAAGGAGATGCTCACCGGCTGCGAATCCTGCTTCACCCATGACTGCTGTAAAAGGACAATCCTATGTTGTGAAAGGAAAAAGAATTGAGAAGTGAGAGTGAAAGTAAAGTGAAAGTGAAAGTGTGATGCGGGGAAGGTCCAGATAAGGAGCTTATCGATGAGGCAAGTTAGTCCAGAATCACGTTATCTTGAATGCCCTCGCCATTGCAGGACGATCTGGTTAATTCTCTTCATTATTTAAAGAACATGTAGATAGGCAAATATTCAATCGCAGACGAGAGGGTCAGGTGACAAGACGATGGAGCAATTGCTTTGCTGCAGGAGCCACCGCGCTTTCCTATTTGGGAATGGCGGGTCGTCCCTGCAGCTTTGTTTGTCTCCAGCTTCCAATGATGCCTCAACTTCGCGTCTCCTGACAATAATCTAGCCAAACCAGTCGCGATGGAGGCGGCGGATCTTCCTCCTGGGCTGCAGCACCTTGCTCCCATTTCCAGCGAGATTGTCTTCGTACTTGGCGTCACGGCCTTCATGGGCACAGGGAACCATGACTTTTTGTATCCCTCCATGTTCAAACGTTGTCTCAATTATCGGAAAAAAGTTGTGTACGGCCAAGGCATCATTGTTTTCTTGAATCCGAACATTTGCTAATATATCCCCAAAGCGTTGAAGAAGCAGACTACCTCGGTCTTATCGACTATCTTGTCGATCTAGGCGTTCTAGAGCCAGTGGAAAGATCCAAAAGTCCCACTGTTTACATCCCAAGTTATGACCAAGCTGGCTTTTTGAATTGTCTCACACTTGAGCAAAAGTCGAAATTTTTTTTAGCGGCTGCAACGGTGCTTTCCTGGCTCTCCCCCGAGGGAGACCCCTTTATCTCGACGTATCTCGAGTGGCCCGTATACAAAAAATACGGAGGTCATGTAAGGAGCTTGGCTGTGCACTGGGATGCACTTGATAAGGGCAATGAGACAATGATAGTTCCACTTTTCTTCGTGGGAATGTTGCAGGAATATGCTCAGTGAGCCCAACAATATATACACGAAGAGCAACTGCTGATGAGACTAGATACATGGGAGAAACAAATGATCGCCATAATGCCATCCTACTCACTGAAGTTGGACTGAAAATTATCGACTGCCAAAGCTTTGTGCCGAAAGGTTCTGCAATACTTGATGGTATCCATGCGGATTTGCTCACTACCAAGGGCTCCATCTCTATCCAGCTTCTTAACTACACGGCAGCTAGAGAAGCTCTTGAAGAATCGATCGAAGTTCGCGAGAGAGAGCGTCGTCCTGCAGACGATAACATAGAGATCCTAGTTGCTCAAGCATATCTCGCCTCCCTGGCCGCTGCGCAGGGAGAATACGAAGAATCTATGTCTCTCTCCTGGAGAGTGTGGCTATTGCTTTCGAGCCCCCATTTCAACGCTTACGACGACGACGAACAGAGGGTCTTACTGATGCATATATCGATGTTGGCTGGCAAAGTCGCCACCTTGGTCGGAAAATACAGAGAAGCAGAGAGTATGCTCGATCACGCTATCGGTCTTTACGACGACACAAACGATAACCCCGTTTTCCACCGTGCTATGTTGCAGGCATTTGGAAATATCGACTACGCCAAAGGAAGGATGATGGAAGCTAAGGGGTTTTATCGGAGGTCTACAGATTCATCACTGTTTGGCACTGTCATGCGCGTAAATCAGGCCGACGAAGAACGCACAATTTCTATCCTTCATAGACTAGCCGTCATGGACGTGAAGGATGAGAAAGCCAGAGCTGCTAGGTGAGCAAAAATTCTTCTTTCCAAGTATCCCTACATAAATATATACTAATAGCATGTTTTCTTTAGGTCAAAAGTACAAGCGGCCTTGAGAATGTGCAAAGATTCCCGATCCCCCTATCTGCTGCCCTGGAAGGGACGACTTGAGTTGACCTGGGCCGACATTCTACGCAAATTCGAATATTTTGCCGGATGTTGGGAGCGAGAGGAGAAGGATAACCCGGAAAAGCATGAAGAAGCAGCGCAAAAAGCAGCGGTCGAACTGGGTATTGTGACCAACGGTTTGGTGACAGACGAACAGTTTGCGAATCTTCTGCCTTGGGATATACGGTAGCTGAAGAACTAGGTGAAAACTTTGTCAAACGTTTGAGATACTATCAAATGTTCCAAAAAGATCAGCGCGGGGGAGCCATGAAACTAAATGTACCTGTATTGCTAAGAACCGTATTACTTTTATCTTTCCACGTGAAAAATTTAAATCCCAGACTTTATCCGTTCACGAACAACAGACAAAGGCACATCATCTTCATCGTAAAACTCAACATCCTCGTCAACCCCATAGTCGCCCAGCCTTTGACCATCCGAGTCCCGCCAGGCTTCTTCACCTTCATCCACCTCGATATAGTCGTACGCGTCAGAGTTTCCATCCTCGTCCTCCAAACGCTCTTCCTCCTCCCCCTCTTCGTCATCTTCTGTCTCATTCTGACCAGCTCTGCGACGAGTTTCATGTCTTTCGTGGAATTTCTTGCGTCGTCGGATTGTGGAAGTATCATCGAGTCCTCGTCGCGCCATGTCTTCTTCCTGACGTTGCCTGAAAGCCTCGATTTCGTCAGAGGCGGAGCCAAATCGAGGAACAGTAAATGGGTCTGTGGCTACGTTCATCGGATGAAGCCTGCGTGGAATGCGGTCTGGATCTGGAGGTGGCCAGGAAAGATTGGGATCTAGATGATAATTAGGATTGCCGTAATCATCGTAGAGGGGGAAAAAGACATACCTTCAAATCCGTTGACTTCGAAATCAACCCCTGAATTCCTATCAGGCGTCGCTGCAAAAGGCCAAAACCAACTGAGTATCTAACAAAGTATTAGCCAAACCACACTTGGTCAATAAAAACGGCCAGGCGCATTACATTCGAACTTCCGCCCATCCCGTCTCTGATATTTTGGAATATACCAATATCATATGGGAATTCTTGCTTCTTGATTGTGACTTGTATACTATCTGGACCGTCAAGTTGACCGCCAAAGTAGCGTGCTCGACGGACGAGGGTACTGTGACGCTCGATTTCCCACGATTCGATTGTGGTGATATTTGCACCCAAAGCCCACAGTGTACGAACCAGTAGGATGCCCAGAGCGAATAGCGTTAGACTGTTCACGACGACGAGAACGAACAGGTGGGCTAGTGCTGGGATGCTAGGGCCAAGATACTGTGTATATATTGTCAGATACTCCCCTCTTTCTTATTGAAGGTTAAAAGTCAAGGCGAAACTCACACTTGGAAGTGATCTCTGCTCCCAAATAATGCCAATTCTTGTGAAGATGAAAGATTCGAGATAAATAATAGAAACCACGGCATAGAACAAAAACCGCACAAAATGCGGAAATGTGAAATGAGAGACGCAGTTGCATGTCCACGGGCAGTGGTGGTCCATTTTTGGCACGCATCTATGTTATTTTATTAGCGATGACAAATTTCTGCCATTATAAAAGGGCTCGATATTACCGCTGGCATTTCTTGCAGTGATGCGCTCTCGGGGGCTTCAGGGCGGAGCATTTCCGACACCATCTTTTCCTTGTCGAAGGATCCTCTTCTTTCTCTCTAGAATTCTCCTTCTTGTCTGAATTTTTCCTTGGTTCCCACCCCTTTGGAACACGACCTGGATCTACAGTGCAGGCGCGGTAGTAGCAGATCCATATACAAGCAACGAGGCTGTTGAACTTCCACGCTTCGGTTTGGGAAAGCGGGCCAGGTTCCAGGAACAGAAATAGGAGCTGGGATGAATATGAAAGGAATATTATAAGAGCCGAGACCGCAGGGATCGCCAGACGCTCGATGTTGAACGACTCTCCCGCCATGATGGGCGTTGTCTGGGCACGGTTTGTGAAGACTGAAGACGTTTGTTGTCGCTCGGCGAGCGGATGCGCGGGTGCCTGAGGAATTAGGCAGAAACATCTGATCAGTCATGTTCGGGGTTGATGATGAAACACTCGATGAAAGCTATTCTGTGTTTATTTCTAACTCAACATAGCTTCGTTATTTCCTGCATTCTCTATCCTTTACTGATAGTTTTGTCTATTTGGGTTATATTGAAAAGAGATCACGTGCACTCGCGTCTCACGGCGCGGAACGCTCCTGCCGCTTTCGCGCGATGGACAGCGACCTGGATGCTTCACTTCATCGTTTTCTGTCCAGAGCAAGAGACACAAAGATGCGCTGAGCCACAGCACACGATGCCAATTGCCGCGCTGCCGCCTTCCACGGCCCAGGCAATTGGCTCAACTTCGGTCCTGTCAGACCCCTGTGCCGTGGTCAAAGAGCTCCTGGATAACGGGCTGGATGCATCCGCAACGTCTATATCAGTGGAGATCTCGCAAAACACCATCGATACCATCCAGGTTAAAGACAACGGACATGGTATTGCACCAGATGACTTTGAGTATGTATGCAAACGTGCGTACACGAGCAAGATTCAGACCTTGGATGACTTGAGAAACGTGGGTGGCCAGTCGTTGGGGTTTCGTGGAGAGGCGCTGGCCAGCGCTGCCGAGATGGCAGATACGCTTACCGTGACGACGAGGACGAACGCAGAGGTTGTAGGGTCCGTGTTGAAGTATGATAGGAAGGGGGATTTAGTCAGGTACGAGCCTCGTCGCGAAAGCTGTAGTGATGCTGATAGTGTAGTACCGGCAAAACATCTCACCCTGTGGGCACCACGGTGTGTCTGACAGGCTTTCTGAAAAACATTCCCGTCAGACGGCAGACCACAATCAAGAATGCTGGCAAGACAATTATCAAGATCAAAAAGCTGCTCCAGGCATATGCGATTGCCCGGCCTTGCACGAGAATTTCATTCAAAGTCTTGAAGAGTAGAAGCGAAAAGGATAATTGGACGTATGCACCGGCGTCAAATGCAGATATCGGTGATGCAGCACGAAAGGTCGTTGGTGTCGAAGTCGCTAGTCAGTGCTTTTGCAAGTCGTGGCCTGATAAAAGCGGTCATGATGCAGATGAGTCTAGGAGTCTGATCGCCTATTTACCAAAATCGGATGCCGGTACGTATTGCATCATTATATATACTGTCATATCTAACATTCTCAGATTTCACCAAGGTGGGTGGCTCTGGTCAGTATCTTTCTGTCGATGGCCGTCCTTTATCGTCGGCGAGAGGCACGCCGAAAGACATTGTTCGATTATTCAAATCATATATTCGCTCTGCTTCAAAATCTAGTGGCCATACGACAGTGTCCGATCCGTTTCTCTGCCTTCAAATAACATGTCCGAAAGGCAGTTATGATGCCAATGTTGAACCTTCCAAGGATGATGTCTTGTTCGCAGAGCGGGAGGACCTCGTTGCTCTGACAGAAGCCTTGTTTAAGGAAATTTACGGTGAGTTAGATAAGGAGCCTGAGACTGTAAATGAGTCCGTTGCTCCTGTAAATGACTTTGATCTCTTACTACGGAGGCCTGCTGTGCAACCGCCGATATCTCCACCAGCGACCAACCCGCGAGTCTCGGGTCCTCGAGATGTTCCATGGACTACTGTCACACCACAAAGAAGTGTTCCACTTATATCGCAAGAACGAGCAGGCTCGTCAGAAATGGAGAGTGATTCGAGGGAACCGGAGAGTAGCAACATGAATCCTTGGACCATTGCCAAAACCCATTTCTTCCATCGCCCATCAAATTCGAACAGAACAAGTCATTTGTCCACTCCAATTCGACATGACCAAGGGAGAAACTCAAAAGGCATGAGGGTTGAGAATACCCAATCAAGTCCTTCAACTATCCCCAGTCCAGATTCTCATGCTTCTTCGCCAGTGCAAAGACGTGGCTCTAGGTCCAGCGGTACTTTAGAACCTGCAGAAGGCCGCGAAAGAGTGCGTGTTTATACCAAGAGCTCTCGAGAACGCGATAGAGAGCGTCACGGTAACGGATCACTCGATACATGGTTTACGAAGCAAAACCAGCCTGTTTTATCGGGCACATCTCGCACAGAACAATTCGACCAAGACGGGGCAGAGAGCGTCATGCTCGACGATCTCGATACGGACGACGTTTTTGAGGCGCCATCTAAAATTATAAACAAGCCATTCAAACTACCCCTCTCGACGGGTGGACGGAGTTCTAAAGCTCCAGAGTTATTTGCTAGGCAACTATCGACTCCAGACGAGGCTCCTTCAGACAATGAGAGACATGAGAAACGGCAAGAGTTTCCGGTCATGGAAGAGTGGTCATCCCGGCTTCATCAACCTTCTCCGGATTTCACCCAGAGCCAGATTCCTGATAGCCAGGAAACTGAAATGGCCCTCGATTTTGAACGCAGAAAGCGCGAGGCAACCATAGCTCGCCGAAAGCAACTGCAAAATGGCCAGCTTTCTTTGACTCCAGCAAGCAGCCAGGCAAGATCCCCCCATCAGAATCGCTATCTAGCTGCGCGGGCTGCTCTTTCTACGTCTACTCAGAAGCAAGGCCAGATCAATTTACTGCCACCTGGCAATGACTCTTCTTTAAATAGTGAAGCGCGACTACCCGACAGCGATCCTCGCGCATACCTAATGCGCGTTAATCTCGAGCTCGAAGAGTCTAGATCAACTTCTGGCGAGCCCAGGAAGGCAAAACGCAAACTTACAAACCGCCTGCCGTTTGAAAAGATACCTGACGGATGGGATAACCATAGCCTCGCGTTGCACCTCTGTTTCCCTTCAGGATCGGGTCTTTCCCAAGAATGTAGGTCGATCACGGCAGTCGACACTTATGCATCGTCAGGGAAAGAAATCGGCGCATTCACTCTGTCAGAAGAGTCCAGTCTTGCTGAAATATGCAAGACGTGGGAAGACAAGATTTGTCGTCTCGTCAAAGAAAAATATAGGCTTCGTGATGTCGATCTATACGGAGCTGAGGGCGGGTCTGACGAGGCTTGTCTAGCAGATGTCGATATATACGCCGCCATCCAGACATCGTCATTTTCTAACATATAATGATTAATGCAGAATACTTATAGACATTTCTTACGGCTATATATTAAGAGAGCCTACTGTCTGCATTTAGATGGTTGAATCTTGCATGCCGAATACGTGATGTTTGAAGATATATGAAAGCACATTTACTATAATGAAGTGAATGATTTAAATGAATTATCTATGTGAAACCAACAAATTCCCGGTGCTTAAAAACCACCAGTTGACAATACTAAACTGAGATCTCTCAATGAATGGCCGTAACGAGAACAGCTTCAAATTTCCTTCTAGAAAACACGCGAACATAGTGAACGAAATCGGTGGTATTAAACATTGACATAAGTCGTTATTCGTAATTCAGTCGTAAATGTCTCTCTCGTAAGAGTAACCTGGCCGCAGCGAATTTCAATCCAGACTCAATTCGACAATAATCGCAATCGCCAGGGCCAGCAACACCAACCCAGCCTTCACTTATTAGTCAATTCGTCTCCTATGAGGAAAAAAAACACTCACCATCAAAGCCATAAAACCCATCGAATTAATCTCCCACCCACCCACAACAACTTTGCCCCGCGCAATCGCATTTTGTTGTCTCCAGAACCGGTACGCGCCCATAATAGCAATCACAATGGCGCAACACTGATACGCAATACTCAACGGAACGCCCACGGTACGGAAATCAAAACGTGTTTGTTTTGCGCTTTGCAGACGGAAGATTTGCGCGATGAGCACGCCTTGCATTGAGAATGTTGCCGAGGTGCGCGTGTATGCGAGAAACGTGCGTTCTAAAGCTGCACACACATCATAGAACACATTAGCAAACCAAAAAAAAAAAAAAAAAAAAAACGCAGAAGGATTAGGAAAAGTACCGAAATAATCCCTATTCCCCTTCTGCTCCACCACCAACGCCACATTCCTCGACCAAAACCGCTGCAGCGGCTGCAATCGCTGGTTCTGGGATCGGTGGCGCAGGTACGAGCCCGAGCCGCCCGGCAGAGAAAGCCGTGGAGTAACGCGGTACTCGCCAGATGATAAAGAGGCGCTGCTCGAGTGTGCTGTTGTCGCGGTGGCGATTTCGTCGAGCTCGGTGGCTTCGCGGGGACGGCTGGAGGTGCTTGAGGTGCTTGATGTGGATGATGTGGATGCTCTTCGTGATGGTTGTCCTTCTTCTTGGTCTTGGTCCGGTGAGTGGGATTGGGGTTGTTGTTGTTGTTGTTGTTGTTGTTGTTGTTGTTGTTGTTGTTGTTGTTGTTGTTGTTGTTGTTGTTGTTGTTGT
>JAXQGY010000061.1:0-17719 GCA_037040535.1 Talaromyces sp. P118-02
AGCGAGTAACCTCCTAGTCGGTTCCGAGTAGGATCCCATAACCACGCTATAGTCTATCCAGACCCAACCACCTTACAGTTGTCTAACTAAGTTAAAATAATTCTTTATCTATTAACTCTAATAGTCTCTAGATATAGCTTAGTTTTTTTATCATTCTTTATAATTGTATGATTATTATATAAGAAATATATTTTAATAGTGTATTAAACTATCTTTAGTGAATTAAAAGCTAGATTTATTAGTTATTACAGAATACCACTATTGATAAATATTTTTAACTAGTTCTCCTTGTTATTTCTAGACCATGATATTTGTCGCCAAGTAGCAAAAGATTCATGAGGTAGGGATGGTATAAATCGAAGCATCTAATAAGTATAACGAGCTATAAGTTGCAACAGTTCATGTGGTGGAGTAGTATTGCTAAATCTAATGGTAAGTTTTATAAGCCATTGGATGCGTTTTATATAGAAAAAAAAAATAGTATTTTAGTCTAACCATTTAAAAATCATCTTAAAATATTATATAAGATTCAAAAGCTACTAAAATAGCTCTTCAAAGAGAAACATATCACCACAGAAACTACTTAAAGCGCCTAAACTTCAGTATTAAACCCTTTTAATCATTAAATAATTTATTCTCTTTTTCTAAGTAAAGGGTATACCTATTATAATAACCTTAGTTATTATAGTAGATATAAACAATCTGTCTTTTATTATTCTAGAACTATTTTTTAATTACTAATAAAACTATTATATATAGTTTAGGATCAGTATGACTTGTGTGTGATAGATTTCTATATCTATAAGCACCATAAAATGACTAAATCTAGCCACCACTTACTTAAGAGTCGCAATTGTGAAGTGGGCAAGATCAGGCTTCTGAGTAGCCTCCTCGACCAGACCCAAGGTGAGGTGACGCAAAGCGGGATTGCGGATCCTTTGCGTGAATTTCACTAGGTTTCGAGGGATAGGAGACATGGTATTCAAATTTGGACATATATAAGAGGAGGAGTATTGAATAAATGTTAATAGAGATCGAAATCTAAATCGCTCTCAACCGAGGAATTTATATATCGCTGTCCTCGCTAAGAAACTGACAACAGGTAATTGCAAGTGCATTTTGCCGCCGGGTATTTGCACATCGAGACACTTTACCTGCTTGAAGTTGATTTCATTCGCCCACATGATGTGACATGTGGTTTCAGTTTCGCAGGGATTGTTCTTTTCGAAGTAGGGACTGACAATGTTATTCGTTGTATTGAGGTAATTTTGCCGCTGAAGGATTTGGTGGGCGCGTATCGCCAGTATGTAATTAGACAGTATTTTTTAATTTTGTGATAACTTAGACTGGGCCTACTATTACTACTGCCAATCATGTGACCACTTATATTATATCTTTATTAGTATTACTATATAGTCTAATAACTTTAACTCTGGAAGATTAATAAAGACTAATATAATATACAAAGTGTTTAGTATATTCCTTTAGATAATTCTAAAGCGTTCTATTACTCAGAGAACTATTCTATAATTATTAGTTGACTATTATTTTATATTAGTCTATCCAATCTCGTCTTAAATGGATTATATATTTTATATCTTTACTATTAATATTGAGCCTCTTCATCACTATTAAAAAGGAGATTATTACTTTATTACTTTAAATAACTCTTTTAAAGATAGGAGATATAAGGTACTATATAAATTAGAATAGAAAAGCTATTCTACTATATAGGCTGCAAGAGACTAAAGATTAGAGTTATTAAATTATTTAAACCCTAGCAAATAAAACTGATTCTTTTTAGAAAAAAGAAGTATATTACTATCAAAATCTCTGTTTCAGAAAGTAAGGATGATAGAGAAAACTGAGAAGTCTAGATCTTAAAGAAATTAATAGCTAGTTATTTTTATCCTTAATATATTATATCTATATTTAATAATTTTAATTTAAAAGGTCTAAATAGAACTTATAAATATCTTATTTTCAAGCTGTTAGGATTTTATATTCTTAATATAATTAAGATACACTTTTCTAATAGTAGATTATCTAAGAAGCTAGCTAAGGATATTATAAAATAAATTCTAGTTAAAATAGATACTTTATATTAATATAATATTAACTATAAAAGTAGGTTTTATATATTTTTAATTTTTAGAATATTTAAAAATAACTTAACTAATATAGACTTTTATATTTAAAACTTAGCTTTCACTATACCTAGTATAGATAATTTATTTAAAAATAAATTTATTAAGGTATTAGGGAAGCTAGAAATTAGCCATGTCTGAAGAAATGATAGAAATACCCTAAAGGTTGATATACTAGAATATATTATTAAGCTAACTGTATACTATTTATAGTCTTAGATATCCTATTAGATTAAGATTATTAACTTTAGTGAATTATTTCTATAAAGTTTTATTTTATAAACTTTTTATATTCCCTTACTAGTACAATCAGCATTTGTGGAACCGTCGCCGATTCGTGCAGTCCGCAACGCGTGCCCTCGATCGGGTTAGACGTCCCGCGCAAGATCACGTGACGGACAGATCCGGTGTAGCGGGGCCCGATCGGGGATCGCGCGGGCCGCGGTCGGCCGCGAGGTATATAAACCGCGAGTGCGTCGCTCGAACGACGAGCGCCCGTCTGCCTTCGCATTTTCCTCGCCGGCGCCGTCACCATCCCCTGCCTTCTGCCTCCTGGACCCCACCCTTCGGCGGACCGCCAGCTGAAAAATTGGCGTGGCGTCTGCGGCCCCCGTCGTGCGGCCTCGTTCCATTCCATCACCAGGCCCCTGGCACTTCCAGATCCGCCAGCCAATCTGCGTCCTGTTCCACGTCAGTCTGTGAACTCGTGATGCAGGGAAACGAGGTGAAGCGGGACGGACTCGTAAAATGTCTCTGGTGGACCGCTCTCAGATCCAGGGATCCGTTCATCGTGCGGTCTCATGACCCCGTCCACCGGTGGGACCGACTGGGATGCAGTCGCGGTCGGTAGGGACGAATTGGAGCGAGTCGTCGGCGCGATCGAGAGCGGAGACGATGCTCATCTCGGAGGGAACCTGCAGCTGGAAGGCACACTGCCACGGAGGTCCTTCCCTCTTTCGATCGTTCCGGTCCGTGTACCAACGAGACGGGGCATCTGGATGGTCCTGTTGGACGCCGGATGAGCGCCGTGAAGCAATCCCCGAAGTGAATGCTGAGAAATATGAAGTGTTCCCATCATCAATTTCAGGATAGTAGCCATATATTCGGAGCATTTCAAGTTCGTGTGACAAGGAAAAGCCAAGAATCCTTCGGTGTACCTTTTCAGGACAACCCGCGGCCCGCGACAAAGAAACCACCGCTCGCATGGCGATGCACATGCTATGCATGTTCTGCCGGTCCGCGAGCTCCAAAGCCTGATTCCCACATTTAATTTCCGCCGTCACATAAGGAAAATACATGTCTTCTCGAGCGGTATATGGTGATTTCTCATCTGGTTTGATTCCCAGTCTTCGCCGTTGACTCTCTGAAAATGCCGACCATTTCAAGCCTCGCGCGTGATCTGGCTGTGGCTTCGGGCCATATATTGGCTCTGTCTTGACCCAGAGATCATTATATCCATCAATGACATTCTTCAGTCTGGTTTTTCCCTGGATAAATTGATTCTCAGCGGATGGCATAAGGAGAGGGTGTAGGTCCACAAAAAGACGCGCTTCCGACCGGTTTTGCAATGCATTGTGAAAGTCCGTAATGTATTCATCATCGAACAATGTACCTTGGGGGGATTCGACCGGTTCATGGAGGAGTCGCTCGCAGAGCGCAATGTCGTCGGGGTGAGGACCAGCGGATGACTGTCGCATAAAGCAGCCTTTCGTCTCGAGAATGGTAACGTAGTTGACAGCCTTGTACGCGGATGACTTGGCATCCCGAGCCGAGCTCCTCTCACTGTCCGACGAGAGGGATCGCGGTCGACCACGATCGGTGGAGATCGACCGCGACCGCGATCTTTTCGATGCCGGCTGGCTCATAATGTCCGACTCTTCGACCTCCGATGGTACAGGTATCCAGTCAAAGATTTCAGCAGTATTTTCTGTCACCGCATTCGCGAGGGAAGGCTCAGTCGTTGCTTGAGGTTCCAAATTGACACGATTCTAATACTCAGTCAGTCATTTCAACGCTGCGAGAGGGAACGTAACCAACCCGGCTGTCAGAATTGGGAGAGAACGGTGAAGGCGGATGTTGTACTTTGATATGCTCTTCTTGTTCTCTCTTCAGTGATCCTGAAGTGGTGCTCAAACTCTCCTGCCGTCGCACTTTGGTCGGTCGCTCGTCATGGTCACCGTCATGTAAACAGGGAGATTGGGTACGTTTCATAGTCAAAATATCTCTGATAGAAACAGCGCAAATTCGGCATTAAGTGAAGGTAGAGGTCACGAGTGATTATAAGGCATCGTTTCATCGGTGTGGTAAGGAGCTGATTCTTTGGTGATTGAGCGACGAAATCAACTCCGTTGGCGCCGAGCCTAGCGACCTAACCAGAGTGGGTCGCTCGTGGAGGGCCAATTAAAAATGCGCATCGCACTGTCATCGCAAGTCGTGCCTCGATACTTTGGAGATAAAAGTTGTGACCAAAACCAAAAAGCCTTTTTTGGATGTTCCTTCTACTGATAGTCGCGTTTCAATCGATGGAGTATTTCTTATATGTGGCCCCATGATTAGAACGGGGCAAGTTGACCCGTATCAATGGAACGGATACCATTCGTTCGAGTCATGTTGTGAGTCACGTGACTTCGTTGGAAATTTCTTGATAATTTCCAATGATGCTCCCCCGGACTGTCCTCTTTGGTACCGTCAAATGGAAGGACTGAATATTTAGATGAGCGTATTCACGGCTCGATTGCTCCCGTCCCAAGAGGCAGGCTGACACTGATATGCTGCCCACAAGAGTCCAACCCAAAACTGAGTGATGACTACGTGGGATAATGTATGATTGGTCTATGGAGGTGCGTGCCAAAGGATGACATCGATGGCATTTTCCACAGGCGATACTCAAACCGAGCGATGACGCATGCTTCCTCAAGTAACCAGTCAGACAGGGCGCTTAGAGTGACGGGATATTCCAGGCAACCGCGACAACCAGCCAATCACAATCAGTACTCTGCATTCCGAGAAAGTGAGTCATAATTTACAAATAAACCTGGCTTCTCCTCCCCTGCAAAACCTCCACGTTTACTCCTGCTGTTTATTCTTCGGGTAGTCTTTACTTCATTGTGGATCAGGTTCTGGGGTAAACTGCGGGTTGGAGGTTATTCGAGAGAATATTTAGCAATAGGTACTTGAGTACGTGCTATATATTGTTCTATTCAAGAGAACTTAGCGCTAAACAGTTTTTATGACCTTGGATAACCAGTCTGTTACTTCTCTTCGTACATTTTTCTCCAGGTAGACACAAATTTCGGTAAAACGAAATTTGATTTTGCCCGGAAAATTCTCCTTTACGCCGCTTTTTTAGGTTCCTTTGGTGCCATGTCTGATTCAAGAATTCTGGGGGTTTGTGATTTTCGGTTTTCCGAGAAAATTTCTTCTCCAGCTAAATCTCTTCTACAAAAAGCTTATTTGCCCATAAATTTCGGTAAAACGGAATTTGATTCTGTCCGAAATATTCTCCTTTAAGCGCCGGTTTTTAGTTATGGTTCGCCCTATGTCTGATCCGAGAATTTCGGGAGCTTGTGATATTCGGTTAGCCGAAAATCTCCTAAACAAGGATCCTAAATGATCCATCTGTGGTACCTGGATCCAAAGATGGCCCCCAAGTCCAATAATGAGTCCAGTATCCAAACGTGAACTTTGCTCCTCCCCTCGGAATATCTGCTGAGGAGGTAATTTCGTCTGTCCGCCAGGGCAGAGAATCGCTCCGGAGCATAAACTTACTCCTGGGCAGGTATGGCTTTCTCAGCACTAAACAACCCTGCCCCGGCGTGACTCTCTGCCCTGGCGTGACTCTCTGCTGTGGAGCATCTCTCTGCTCTGGCGTGACGTAATGGTTGCAATATCCCATAACTCAGCAGGGCAGAAAACTGCATCCAGATCCACGGACGAGAGCGAGATCCCCCATTTTTTGTCACAGGAACACTGGCTTCCCGCGGCGCTCTAGAACCCCTGATTCAAGTCTGTGGTAGGCATAGGAGGGCGGACCCATGAGCAGCATAGGCCTGTAACCAGACGGGATAGGGGATTAGAGCTTTAGGGCTGTGTTGGATGCAGGAGGGAGCACTGGGGTTAGAGCCGGTGATACAAAACGAGCGGCGTGCGTGAATCTACATCCCCCCAGCCGGCGACGTAGCATGCACAGCCACCGCTACAGATTCTGGGCTGTGGCGCAGCGAACCTGGGTCATGGCGGGACGTGAGTCAGCGGTAAGTGGCCATCTCGGCCCAGACCGTGCCCAGGCCCACATCGTGCCTGGATGGCCGGCTGTCGGCTAGATCCAGCCGTACGGCCACCGTTTTCCGTCCCCCACATCGTGCTAGGACAAGAATTCTGACCCTAAATAAAAAGCCTGTAGTTAGAGTTGGAGACTAAAACTCGAGACTCAATTCATCAGACTTTCTAATCATCCATCAATCATCTATTATGCCTTACAGCTTTTGCGGTCACTATACCGACTCAAAATGAAAGTAAAAAGGGGTGATGACAAGGATGATGTTCACTCAGACCTTATAATGATGATGTCAGATTCAAAAAATGCTTTAAAGCATTTGTGCTTTGCTGGCTCCAACAGAAATGCTGACTCGAAATGACAGGGTTGACAATGGTAATATGATTGATGAGTAATGATGACCTCAACGCGAAGCCTGTTCCTGACGTATTCATCGAGAAGCAATGCTGCTTATACATCAGTACAACAGCCCAGATCGAAATGGTGGAGTTAACTTTCCGCTTCATTGCTAACTCAAAATAGGTATAAGAAAGGTGATGATCATTGTTGAATATCCTAGTGACTGTGCATATGGTTGATATAGAGATGTGGGTCTGTGCATATGATAAGAGTAAGACGAACACGCTTTCACATAACTCAACAAAACATCCTTGTTGCTGACTCAAAATAAACATGTCAGGGTGATTAATCTCGATAGTGACGTAAAAAGAAAAATGCTTTGCTGACTCAAAAGATGAAAATGATAGAGGTGATAATGATTATAGTGATGCAAATATAGAATGTGCTTTAAAGCATCTGTATTTGCTGACTCAGATATGAATATGACAAGTATTAATAGAGAGCTCTGGCTTAATACTAAAGGTGAGCCGGACAGGTGGAGAATATAGGCAGCAATGCAAAAAATTGACTAATCATATTATCAACAGTCCAAGATCTTTCACGCTAAATTCGTCAATTAATCTGATTGGCTCTAGGTAGAGATCTAGACTTATTTGCAATCTCCAAGGACGGAGTATTTGTGAAAACGTTCGCGGACCAGCGGAAACATAGCATGTGATTTGCTATCGATATATATAGCCTCCGACGCCACGGCGGCTAAACCCAACTTTTTCTATCCCATGAAGCCTCCAATTCAAAAATAACTTTCTGGAAAGGGATATGTAACCAATCGGATATGTCATATCGTAGCCGATGCGGCGGCATCTTTGTACCTACGGCCCCACAATTTCGAAACATAAAGGGCACATACAGCCAATCACATGTCTTTTTCTCGTCAGCCGTCATCTTTTCTGACAGCGAAGTGAGGTAAAAAAAGTGCTTTAAAGCATTTGTGCATTGCTGACCAGACGGGACAATGATGACATAAAAAGAAATAAAAATGAAAAGATGATTCAGAAGTAAAATATGCTTTTGAGGCATTTGCACTTTGCTGACTTACAAAAAATATGAGGGTGATGATCATGCAGACGTTACGCAAGTGACGTAAACATTGAAATGCTTTAAAGCACTCCAACTTTGCTCAGCCAGAAAAAAAAGCTATAAGAGATGACCAAGAATAGGCAAAAATCACCCCCACAACCTCGACCAATATTAACAAGACTTCTGAGAGGGATCTCTTTTAGAAAAGATCCTTCCTGGCGGTGATTTTTTAGTCAGCTTTCCGTGAGATCTCCTGGGAGAGGTTCCGCTCAGGAGAGTTTGCTCTTGGGACTGTTTTCTTCTATGCTGAGTACCTCTTAGGCGGTAGGACTCTTGAGCTAGATATTTCTTAAGCGCCGTAGCTCTCAGGCGGGATGAGTCTCGAGAGCCTCCTCGTATTCACAAAAATTCTTCCCTCTACGCATATTTGCGGTATTGTTACAGTACCGGGTTTAGCTTTACAGCCACATTTTATGTCTAAACACAAATATCAAGTAATATTTCATTAAGGATATATAATATCGAGACGGGTACGACATGCTCTAGTGCTTTTCATCAGCGGATAGAAAGCCGTCTACCCCTGGAGCATATCCCTGCCCTGGACCAAACTACGAGCATGAGCATTTACAATATCATTCTCCAATTTTCTTACTTTATTTACCACGGGATTCGACTCGATTCTTTGCGACTTGACAATGACTGGCAAGAGCCACACGTAGCACCTGGATCCAAAAATGGCTCCCGAGTCCAATAAAGGCTCCAGCATCCAATGCGAACTTTGCTGCTCCTCCGGGCCCTGGCGTGACTTTCTGTCTTGGCGTGAATATCTGCCGTACTGCTGCCCCCTGAAAACTGGGTATTAGAATCAGTCCTGGACAAAAATCAAGGTCTATAGCTCTAATGGAGCAAGGAACCGCCAAGAATCCAAACGGAGGGCTGAGTCATTACTCTTGAGAAGCAGATAAAATGCTCCATCAGTCTCGACGATGACTGGCTTCGATTGTCCACTGGTTTCTTGATACGGTGTTGACGGAAAAATGTCGACCCGTGACGGCCGAGATTCGCCTGGGTTATTCACCACCGCTGACAAAAACACTCTATACAGAGGAGCCTCGGGGTCCACGGCATTGGCCGCAGCGTGGAGAACTATACTATACTGGATACTTTATAACACTGGGAAAATACCGCAGTATGACACTGCCACCATATATGCAGGGTCAGCTTCACTCTCGCCTATTGACTAAACGATCCTTTAAGCTACTCTACAATGTTCCTGTGGTTAACGTACCATCGTTATTGTGGCCAGTGTCGTTAATGACGTGACATAAACAGGGTCAGTCTCGGCTCGACTGCGGTGGAATACGCACTATTGGTTCAACCTATAATATACGGACTGGCTTGTTCATGAGCGAGACAGAGACCGGCTCTGCGATATGGCTGTGGGTCCGTGATAGACGTGGGGCAATGTCCCTGTGCCTGGTCTTGCATCTACCGTATCACATCACCGAGAAGATCGAGACGAGATGATGAGTTACTACGATAGCCATCGTCGATGGCAGGCTGTTGAATCTCACCGGTGTCGGTTTTGGGATGGTTCATGTTTCAGACGAGTCAATGGCGAGTCCCAAGGAGCTGAGCACTGACGGCAAAGCGAATTGTATATGAAAAACGTCATTTTGTGAATGTGGACAATCGTTTGGAATGACCGAGGCGCGAGGGAAACAAATCACGAGGTCGCCACAGGCAAAGGACCGCGTCGGCGATCACATCATGAAAGCTGTCGCGCCATGAAACCTGCCACCCATGAAACCTGCCATTCCATAAAACCTGCCATCGGTCACTTTTACGATGGCCTGGCTGGCAAAGATAGCGGAATAGGCGACGACTGGAGGCGACGAATGATCCTGCCAGCGGTTGACATTGTATGCCTGCGCCTGACGAGATACTGGGACTCGTGGTGATAGCTGTGGGTGCGTTTCACCATCGGTCTACGAAACGCACCAGATGGAGGCGGTTTCAGCGCGAGGATAAAAGAAATAGTCCAGATCTTCCATCTGTATCGATGAATGTCGCTTCTGTAGTGATCTAGTCTTAACGACTTGTGGTCTCCAGTATGTGAGTCGCCGATTGGTCGTGGCATCTTTCCAGGTCGATCTACAATTAATGAATGCGAAGAATGCACTGTTGGAAATACAACAGAGTGGCCTTCCACTCAAGCGTAAGATTCTTATTGTCTACATCACTTCTATCTTGCTAATAGAGGCCAAGGCTGAGGAGATCCTGGGACACGGATCCGGGCCGATGGCACGGACATTTGCGTGATCGGGACTCGTCTTTGCTGAAGACGGGGCGTGGCTGATCCGTGACTGCTTCCTCTGTTCCATAAAATCAGGGACAGGTCCGCACCTATCACCGGTCCGAGTGGAGAAGGAGAGTCTGAACCACTGCCCTCCACATCCTCAGGAGAGGGTGATTCCAACAATAGTGGACGCGCCGAACATATAAAATCCGGCCTACGTGAATGCGCCATTGTTGTTCCAGAAGAGAGATTGATTTAACAGTACATGCACTCAGCAACGGACAAATCTATGGTCAGGATCAGTCGTGCTCTACGCAATGTCCACGAATCAGCGACTTCTGAAGAAGTGTCGCCGCCTAGATACGCCCAAAGCCAAAAGACAGCAAAGATGCAGGCTGAGAAAGACCCTCTTCAAGAAATGTCGCCAATACAGTATGGAATGTGATGCCGACGTCTATACCGTCCTGCGGTTAAGAGGATCCGGTCACATCTTCATTTTTCAGTCTGATCCAGCGCAGGACTTCAGCCCATCCCTCCAGGATCTGGTATGTGCACATCTTCCATCCGAGACCCGAAGACTATCAATGTTCTAAGTGAGGCTGGGGATGTGGATGTGCGAGCCTGGGTTCTTGGAGGACCTGAGTCCGCGGGCCCAGGTCCGCAACAGACCCAAGGCGGACCACCTCGGTCCAGACCGAGCACAGGTCCACAGTGCACCTGAATCCACAGCTTTCTGCGTGATCCAGACTTACAGCAACTGATTTCCGTCCTACGTGCCGAGATGTGGGCCGGTTCACGGGGTTCGCTTCCGCTTTCGAGACGCGTCCAGGTTCACCGCCTCCGCTCCCGACACCATGGCCCGAGTGACGGCGTGACCCCCGATGCCCTCGTTAAAGCTCATGAAAATCGAATTCGACCCGTCATGTTGCGCCGCCCGGAGGCATTGTGCTGCCGTGATGTTACGCATGGCCTGGTTGCGAAATGTCGCATTGTGGTCCCGTTCGTATCGTTTGGCCACCCGCGTGACCGCAAAGGGGTCTGATGGATCGATCACCACTCGCTGGATTTCTCTCCATTCGCCGCCCCTCCTGACCCAGAAGATGATGGGGTCTGGATCATGATCGCTCGGCTGATGGGGTTTGGGCGGGGCAGGGACCGGGTCGGCACGTGGGTTTTTCCGCCGGCGCCAGAGCCGCGAAAGACCAGTGGCCGTGGTCGATGTCTCCACGGCGGCACTGGAGTCGTCGTTGCCAGGGTGGCCTGGCCGCGAAGACAGCTTGGTAGCGAGGTCGAAGTGGGTTTGACGTCGCGCGGACATATCACCGGTGACTCCACGCCGGTTGGCCATGGCGGATTTCCGGTCCTGACGAATGCCGGCTGGCCTCGATTTTCTCCGCCCGGCAGGGATAGGAGGTCTTGCGGGACGACTGAAGCCAGCGTGCGGAGAAGCTTCTTGAACAACAACACTGGAAGGGTCCTGTGGGGGAAGACCAGGGCCTCCATATTCCGATGATGCAGTCGACACTGTGAATTCATCTTCTGTTTCTTCCGCTACTCGCTGCGCATGGGCGACCTTCTGTTGATCTTCCTGTCGGTGTCGATCGTTTTCAGGAACCGAACTGGATTCTTCTGGGATGGGTTCTAAAATGGACACGGCACGGGTTGGCGTTGCAGGTGGTGTTTCATCGACGGTGGAGGATGGTCGTCTTGAGAGGCTGGTGCTGAAAGCTCACTGTCGGAAGCGATGCTTCCATTGCCTCCCAGGCTGGATTGTTTCCGTAAGAGAGCAACCCAGTCGGGCAGGTCCAGCGGGCCGTCCGCTTGTGATCTCTCAGACAGTTGGGTTTCTAGTGGCACTGGAACACCTTCCCCGTCCGGTTCCAACTGGGCCAAAGCGGCGGCCCTCTCTCTTGCAATCCGCTCATCTTCGTTGAGTGAAGGTACTCCTGGCTCGCCAGCTGGTAGAACTTCACTCTGGAGGCTGGAGTTCTCGGCAGCGATGGCTTCTTGGTGCAGCCGTTCTTCTTCAGCGGCGACGGCTTCCGGTTCCTCTTCTCGCTGGAGACGTTCTTGCTCGACCGCTTGCTCTTCTGCCTCCTTCTGTAGACGTGCCTGCTCAGCGATCGCCTCTTGCTCCGCTCGTTCTCGTGCGGCTCTTTCTTCAGCCTCTCGGTGCAAACGTTCTTGTTCGGCGGCGATGGCTTCCCGTTCCTGCTCTTCTCGTCGGAGGCGTTCCTGTTGAGCAGCTTGTTCCTCTGCTTCCGTCTGCAAACGAGATTGCACCGCGGCTTCGGCTTCTCGTTGTAGGCGCTCCTGTTCAGCAGCTGCCGCGGCCTGTGCCTCTGCTTCCTGGAGACGCGCAACTTCGGCCGCGGCTCTTTCTTGTGCTTCAGCAGCTTCAGCGACGGCCATTTCTTCGGCCTCCTGCCGAAGACGTTCTTGTTCTGCAATTACGGCCTTTTCTTCCGCCTCCTGTTGTAAACGCTGCTGCTCAGCAGCAGCGGCAATGGCTTCCCGTTCCGTCTCTTCTCGCTGGCGGCGCTCCTGTTCAGCAATTGCCGCAGCCTGTTCCTCTGCTTCTCTCTGCAGACGAGATTGCTCTGCAGCTTCTGCTTCTCGCTGGAGGCGCGCGGCCTCGGCTGCGGCTCTTTCTTGTGCTTCATTCTCTGCACGCCGTGCTTCAGCAGCTTCGGCCTCGTGTTGTAAGCGCTGCTGCTCGGCAGCGGCGGCCGCAGCAGCTCGTTCTTCAGCCTCTCTCCGGGAATTCTCTCGCTCGGCAGCCTCCGCAGCTTCTGCATCCCGCTGTAACCGTTCTCGCTGGGCAGCTTCAGTGGCCGTTCTCTGTTCTGCCTCTTGCACCTGAATCTGCCCAGCTGCTCTTTGTTCCGCTTCTGTGTGCGGTCGTTCAGTGTCTTCGCGCTCATGCGCCAATGGCATGTCAAAATCAGAGCCAGATCCGTCAAGAGATTCATGATCAGGGAAAAACAAGGCCGACATAGGAGTGTTGGAAGGAGCTGGTCCAGGAGACAAAGGGTCGGCTGTGGGATGGGATGAGCGAGAGACCGGCCTTCCAAAAAAGGCGAGATATACGCATCGACGGACCGCTATCGTCGAGAGTTTCTCCGTGGGTGTAACGGCAGATTGGTGCAAGTGATCGACAAACAGGAATCTGCGATCTTGTTTCTGCGCGAGCTTGGACGGCAGTCCGCAACGGCCTTTCTGGTCAGCAGGGAGATGGACATGGGGATCGGGAGGCAGTGGATAGGCACGCAGTCGAGCCTTGGAAAAGAACTCGACGATACCGCGGATGGATGTCTCAAAGTCCTCAGCGGTAAATTCATAGCAGTCCGGCTTCCGAGCTTTGAGCAAACAATCTTGTGCGATCTGCCAATCGGGAGATCCGTTAATGATCTCGTCGATAGCGTCTGACTTGAAACCCTGCTTCTGTGCTAAAATCGCCATCTCATAGACCACGGCTTCATCGGCCTTTTCGTTTTCTGGTTTCGCTGCAGGGTCGTCGCTTTCAGTTTCTTTGGCCATTTGCGAGTAGTGACGCATGGCATAAAGCCAAACCTGTCGACAAGCGAGCTCCCGATAGTCTGCACGGCTGCCGGGACGACGCTCAAATCGGGACTCAGAAGTCTGGATGAGGCATCCTTCAGAAGCGATCGGTGCACGATGATGATGCATAGATTTCCGTAAGGTTCGGTAATCCTGAGAGAGTGGAAATAATCGCTTCACCGCATGGGCACACTTCTCGAGGTACTTCACATCCTGGAAAAACGTATGAAGAGATGGTATGAGTCCATCAAATCGTTCTAGTTTTGTCCACATGTGATTTCGTTCGGCCTCGCTGAAGGCTCCCAAAACCTCACCGCTCACTACCCAGCCTTTCACGGTTCTTGCATCTTGGCAGCAAAGTCCCGGAGCCATCAACTCCAACTTCTCCACGGTGTGCGAATCAATCTTCATCATGGCCGTCCGATCGGGATTTTCGGCGTCAGCACTTACGAGAGAAGCCCAGAATGTCTTGACCAGTTTCAGATAGCGCGTAACTTCCTAAAAATTGTCAGCTCTGTTCCAGAACAGCCGTAGATTCCGACAACCTCATCACACTTTAGAGCCATCACCTTGGCAAGATTCCCGATACTCATGCCATCCCAAACTCCAGGAATCGGTAGCAGAGCGGTGAATGCGGCATCTATCGCGATATTTTTGTGAAGTGCACGAAGGCGATTGGCCTTGTTTTCTGACAGTCTTGCCCACTAACGCTGTTGAAAGTGGGCATTACCCTCTTGGTGGTACTGACTAATTTTGCGATATATTTCTCCATCACTCGGCTGCTTTTCATTGGTATATTCTTCAACAAGCGATGTACGGAGTTCCGAGCTGATATCTGGTATCTCATGTTAATTTTGTTCGCGGCAAAAGATCAAGATCACGTACCGTCAAGATAGAGATTAACGGTCCACCACCGATCATCTTCTGGAAGAATTTCAGCGCCAGCTTGGATGCGATGCTGGCCATGAAGACAGAATACCTGGCCGGCGGGGAATTGTAGATGAGGGGATTTCTCTGCATCCCGAACCAGTAGCGCTTCAGGCGTTTTCCGAGCAGTGCGGAGTGCGACCCGCAGACTCCCTAGACACCACAGCAGTAACATGGTTTTGAACGTTTAATCGGCGGCAGCCTTCTCGTCAAAAGATTTCACAGAGACGATCGATATTTCTCTGGTCTCTCGCCCAAGAAAAATTTGGGTGAAAACCGATGCGATCAAGGTCGATCTTGGCTGTTCCTTGATATTTGCGGTTTCGCTCTGTGTTCAGGTCAAGTTCGGTGTCTGTGAACATGGATTCCATAATTTGCTGTTTGTATATATGTAGATGCAAGTCGCTGTGTTATGTTCACACTAGGGGTCTGACTCACCTTTTATACCCGATCTATGAGCCAATTTTGGCTACTGCAAAATCGGTTCGTCGCAAATATAAATAGCCCCCTCCCCCCATCCATTCTAGTCAATGTTTCGTGATCTGATCTCCATTAACGAAGTATGTCGGCTCAATCAGCAAAGCACGATTCCCATTTTGCTTTTGCACAGGTGATGAGTCAAAATGTGTCTACACACCCCCCTCCTCCTATGAAGTCTTCTCAAGAATATGGAAAAATAAAACTTCCAAGTACTCTGAAGGCCTCTCCGGTGCAACAAACTACCAGAGAAGCCTCCACCAAAGGACTAGGAAGCTTTTCGCGTACTATTAATGCTAGTGCTGATCGAAACCCACTGCTACCCAAGAAAGAATCCCCCTAGGACACGTACAGGAAAGTATTTAACTATGATCTCGCAGGCGATGCTACTGTAGTCGTCCACCGAGCGGACCCTTCTGAAGTGCTATTACTAAGGTCCTTTTCGGGAGATACTGCAGGCAAGATACTACAGTGGTTTAACCAGCTTCAACATCCAAATATAATGTCCGCCAAAATATGTTATTCTGCAGAGAACTCATTATTCGCTCTATATAAAGACCTCCCTCTCACTTTAGAACATCTCATTGTTTGTAGTGCCCATTTAACAAAGATCCAGCTAAGTACAATTTTAAGCCAGATTATTCTTCTAATACTCTTTTCAATAATAACTAACCGTCATTAGATTCTTGATGCTTTATCATACCTAGCAACTGAGGAGTTCGAGCACCGATCGGTGGGGTCGTCGAATGTTTTAATAGACCTCGATGGTGTTGTTAAGATCGGTAAATAATCCAGAGTCTTTATCCGAAACATAATACTAATATAAAAATAGGTTATCTACAAGATATCCATGGCCAAAGCCGAACCGAACACCAGACAAACACGCTGAAAGCCTTGGAAACAATTACCATGGAGCTGATAGGTAGCACTACGGGAATGAATGATGTCAAACGGTAGCCACTGGGCTCCAACGCCGTCACATTTCTGCTAGCAACTGCATCTGTCGGTGGTTCTGTTAATAAACTTAGAAAGATAGGAATATACTGAAACAGTATAGAAGCTTGATTCTCACACTTTACCAGCACCCTCTCATAACAAAGTATGCCGACTCGAAAGGTGAATTGATCGGATTGGCTCGATTCGCTTTGATCTCGGCTCGAACATTTTATTCCTATCCATGAATGCCAAGTGTGACTATGAATGGGGTTGAGCCTTTCTCCACTCGCGAGGAGTTGATTTGGGTTAGTGGTCGGTCTTGATCGCACTTGCAGATCGGTTGTTGCGGATTGATTGCTGGTTACAGATAAGTTTGTTAGTTGCGGATTGATCGCTAGTTACAGATCAGTTGTTACTTACGGATTGATCGCTAGATGTAGATCGCTTGTCGATTATCGATTGGTTATTCACTGCGGGGCAATTGTGATTAATGGGTCATCCATACAACCTACGCACGAAGAAATTAAGCGTGTAAAGATATATAATGGATACGTAATATGAAGGAGATGTTTGAAATTCTATTAGACTTGCTAGAGTTATAGGAATAGGGAGAGGGAAAAAAAAGAAAAAGAAAAATACAAAAACAATGTATTACATTTAGGATTCAGGATTACATATTCATATGTCCAAGGTGAAAATTGTGTTTGAATTCTCGCAAACTTTTAACCGGTAGTAGCGATATAGACCAGGAATTTCTAACGCATATGTCCTACCGCATCAAGCTAATTCATACTTAATTAGGCTTTTCACGCCGGCAGAGTGAGTCCAGATGTGAATAATTCGGAACCCAGCGTCAGTAAGAAGCTGCTGCCACTTGTGTTCTCTTCGCTCTCTCGAGGAGACCAGGGCCATAAGCATAAGATCGAGCCCGGTGATCTGCCAGTCGGCACTCTGCTCCGGGACGATATTCTCATTAATGAGTAGTTTGCTATAACCTCTCTCCATAGACCCTGCAATACAGGACAAAATGCGGAGACATTCGTTGTCTGGAGTGTAGGTAATATGCTCTGGCACCCAAGACAGGCTGCTTGGTGAAGAAATAATGGGCCATGACTTCAATCTCTCCTAGATCTTCGTCAAATCAAAGATTGACCAATGAACTCTCAATATTCTGGAGTATTTTGATTATATAAGCAAATGTACGGAGCCAACCAACCAGTAACATTTTAGTGAAACAAAGCGGTTAGCCTATGTTCCCGGCCCATATCTGGCGACCGAAAACACGCAACCTAGATATACTGAGGTGCAACCGATAATCAAGGTAGCCCTGCCTCAATATGCCAATCATACGGATAAAGGGTGCAACTAGAGTTCCAAGACATTTGCTGAAACTCTGAAATAATGTTCGTCCCTGTGCAACCGTCGCGCCTTCCCGCGTCCCGTTTAGGTGATAGCAGAGCAATAAAGTTATATTTATACACTCCAGGCCACCCATGTTAACACCAGGAATATTAAAGACCTCCACTAATCACAATAAGACTTTAAGAAGCCTACAAGCAGATAAATAAAATTATATAGAATATATCTATATTAATACCTATTATATATAAAATTATTTTCTAAAAAAATAATAAATTTAGCTATAAAACTTACATTTAAATATATTTTATTATTAAT
>JAXQGY010000062.1:0-16591 GCA_037040535.1 Talaromyces sp. P118-02
CTTTCTGATGCTGCTATTGTGAATTCGGCAAGTGTTTACTAAATTGCCAGAACTGCCGTCTATGTTGTGAAATGTGGTAGAATCGATAGGTAGAAGAATACAACCCGTTTTCGTTGGAATGCTTTCGCAAGATGCAACGAGTTTGCCCAACCGCTTCGAGAGTTCCAATAAGAAGCGCAGCATAACGAAGCAGACGTGCGGACACCCGGTCGTGCTTAAGCCATCTCGCGGGGAAGAGGTGCAGTACATAGTGGACGGAAATTGGAAGTCAATGTTGCCTCTCACAGGACCCCAAATTCGTCGCCAAAGAGTGGATCATGGTGATGTGTATCCTGCAGTGATATCCCGGGGGAGCTTGAATTGTCTGAAGCTTCACAATCCAACATGTGAAGCTGAAACAGGGCTGGATAGAATCCTGAATATGTGCCTAATCAATAGATATTAAATTTCAGATTCTGCAGATGAATCGGCGACAGTGTGCTTGACCTGGGCAAAAGGCTGAGAAGCACCCTGTTGATTTCAGCGCTCACGTATTAACTCTACGGACCCGTCGATGGCCCACCTAAACTTCGACGAAGGGAAACGTGCTTGAAAATGTTTATATGCCAATGTTAACGGGTTCCAACTGGAGAGGACATAGAACCCTGCCGGAATCGATGTCGTTCCCGATGTTCCGTTTCCTCAAGCGGTGGCTGAAGAGGTATGATAAGAGTGTCTAGATACGGCAGTACGCCCGCTGACCTGTGATAGAAATCCAACGGCCAGTTGTGGGCCCGCGGTCGCCAAATGCCGCACATGCGGGATCAAGCGATCTCGCCAATATCACGACATGGTGGCTGCGGGCGTGCAACCATCATCCCGCTGCAGGCGATGCCTCGGAGAATTCAACGGTCTGCCGAGCGCGGTTCGGTCTTCCATTGACTATCATCATTATCACTATCATTATTATAGCCCGCAGCACGTGGGTCAGGCGGAGAAGCGCAATGTGACGGAGCTTCCTGCCGATCTCAAAGGCCTACACTGGTAGAATGGTAGATGTGTATTACTTACATCAACGTGAAACATCTGTGTACATAGTGTACCGATCTTGCGGCAAATACTCCATGTGTAAAAAATGAAATTGCGTGACAATATCCTAACCATGCGTACGAAGGAATTGGCGCTCACTGAGAACCTGAGAGTCAGACATAGACTGATGCGGAGCATCGCAAAAGGCGTAGGCGATAATCAGCAGCCGTACACCGTGGTGGAACCCAACAGCAGAATGATGTGCTCCATCGAGCGAAACCGGTTCTGATCCACATGGGTGATCTCGGAAGTCATCACGGGGAGATCAGCCACGGGAGACGGCAGCAATATGGGCAATGGAGAAGTCTAGGCAAAGCTGCGTGGTCCTGAGCGGGAGGGAAACCGAATTCACCCAAATGCGACGCCTCTGCCACTGCCGTGGTTGGTGGCCACAAAGATGCCCGGCGCGGCTGGTGACGGGGCGGTGAACTGCCACGGTCCCGGCTAAACCTTGCTCGGCACAAGCTGCCTTGACCTGGAAAGTCAACAGCCCGGACTGGGCATTGGTTCGATGGCGGGGGATCGTGAGCGCGAATGCGGCTCCGGCGAAGGACGCGGTGGGTGACCAGGGAAAGGAGCTGGCATCACCGGAGCCGTCGAGGCTCCTTCATCCATAGGCGCGGGCAAAACGAAAAACCACATCTATGATCCTGTGATGTATGCCCGCCGTGGTCATCTTCACAAAGGTGATAAAGGTCGCCTCTGAGAATTCACCTCCCCCCGTTCGGCGACTGTTTGTCGACCGTTCGTCTCAAGATTTTGTGACGTGCGGCCTCCTTCCCAAAAGCCGGCCGCTGCTTTTATAGGCTATCGGGGCCACGGTACAACGGCACACACAACGCATCCGTCCGTGTTGAATCAAATGATCAACATGGACGCCACGGACACACTCGCGACCAGTCCCTGCGATCGCCAGGCTGTTCCGCACTTGTTATCGACGCTCACCCGGCACGCGGGAACCGTGACGCAAGAAGGGGACCGCCTGAAATTGCTCGAGACTGCCCGACAGTTGGTCTCCGCACTGGAAACTCCACGAGAAACCGTGTTGAGGCTATGCTGGGCCGAAGTAAGTCGCCATCGTTCGTGATCTGGACATCAACACTGACAAAGACAGCCTACACGATACGCATGCGTATGCCTAGCGATTGACATGCGGCTGTTTGCTTTAATGGAGAAGGAAAGCAGGCCGTGCTCCGTACTCGACCTAGTCACGTTAACCAAGATGGAATTTCATTTGGTGGGTAAGTGGTGCCCGTGGTCTCGGACAGCGGTGTCGTTCGCGCTGACAATGTGTCCTGGAGGCCGCATCATGAGACACCTGGCCGCGATGGGAGTGGTCCAAGAAAGCGGCCCCAGTGAGTACCAGCTCACCAACTTCTCGAGAACACTGGTGCAACCCGAGTACGCCGGCGGGTTCCCGTGCATGTGCGTGCAGATCTAGGTGTTGATCATGATTGGTGCTAAAGCGTGTTCCTAGGGCCCGTGGTGCGATGAACGCCATCTACCAGCTCCCTCAGTACTTCGCTGCCACGGGATACACCAGTCCCGACGAGGCCACCCACGGCCCCTTTCAGTTCGCGTACGAGACCCGCCAGCACTGGTTCGCGTGGGCGCGGGACCATCCGCCGGTCCTCCACCATTTCAACCACCACATGGCCGCATATCATCAGGGCCGACCGAGCTGGATGGATCCCGGTTTCTATCCCGTCGAAGAGCGGTTGGTGGTAGGCGCAGATCGGGACCCGGAGGCAGTCTTTCTGGTCGATATCGGCGGAGGCCTGGGTCATGACGTGGTGGAATTCTCTCGCAAACATCCCAGCACGCCGGGAAGACTGATTCTCCAGGATCTAGGGCCGGTGGTCCGGCAAATTCAAGATCTCCCTGGCCGAATTGATGCGATGGTCCATGACTTTTTCACAGAACAGCCGATTCGAGGTGATGATCTCCCAATCTGTTTGTGGTCTCTGAACCTGACTCCTAACCAGGTGCTCGCGCATATTACTTGCATTCGGTGTTACACGACTGGCCCGACGATCGTTGCCAGGCGATCTTGACGCACGTGGCAGCCGCCATGGACCCACACTATAGTAAGCTGCTGATCTACGAGAATGTCGTCCCCGCGGCCGGAGCGGGGTGGGAGATTACCTCTCTGGACCTGATGGTGATGACTTTGGCGTCCGCGCGGGAGCGCACGCGGAACGAATGGGATCAACTGCTGGGCCGCGCCGGTCTGCAGATCGTTCGTATCTGGACGCACCCCCAGGGCGTGGAGAGTTTGATCGAATGTGTGCGCCAGTGATGTACGTGTCCTTGTTAGACCCAGGGGTTGTGTCTGTATGGCTAGATGGCTAGAGCAAGGTTCGCCGAGGAACGGTATTGTAGTGAGTTGTGACCGTGAACGTCAATGTCTGTAGCAACGTTCAGCTTCATGCGATCACATCCAATGAACAGTCGGTAGGATTTAAATCACAAATGCTCCGTGACCCGGCCCGAGGCGCGGATGGGACGACTCACGAAGGCCCTCTGTTCTAGCGAGACCGTCACACCAACCCACCCCAAGAAAACCGACCATACGCACAGGATAGAACTATAGAAACTCTACGTCCTCCCCTTCCAGAAGCTGGCCAGGCTTCAGGTCCAAACCACGAAGATACCCACGCACGGTCCGAAACTATGTCGGTGAAACTACACAGCGATGTCCACAATTATCACTAGCACTCTCCACTTGAATTGAAAAGTTCCAAGAAATGCCAAGATACGACATAGAACAATGGAGATATCCTGTTGACCCGCCAATGCTCATATGCTTCTTGATACGAATATTGCTTTAAATGTGTGTCTGCGCATTGCAAGGTGATTTGGTATTACCAGTAAAACCGGTTATAAGAGCTTCATGGAAAGTATTCCTGGCCATAAACACAACAACACCATGTCTAAGCGAATTCCCATAAAAAAGCGCATGCGACCACACGTAAAATTGCTACTTCTACTCTTCTAGCTTCAAGTGGTTATACAACTGATCACATGATGGGGTTGAAAATTGTGTTCTCGGGACAAATATATATGTGTGTTAAAGTGATAGTATATTATTAATTGTTCTTCTATCTTTGGAGGCGTGGACTGATGCTTTATATATATATACACGCGGGTGCACAGACCCACATCCTTATACTAGCGGCCTACGCACAGCCACCGAGATATTCAACAATATGCAAACGCGGTGCAGAGCTGAATGCGTTTTCGAGAAAATGCCCGGCCAGCACATGGATTTCACGGTCATCTGGATACGATGACTAACTCGTGATCAGTTCACAATGACAGGAGCCTGGGTAAACGCAGACCTAGCCATATGCTTGAGTTTTGGGCACTGTTCTAGAGATGAGCAAAAGCGGATACACTGGCTGTTACTGGACTCTGAATACGCAAATCACCGGAATGGTCAAATCAAACCAACGCAGGTGTTGACCAACCATTTCACCGTGTGCTCTGCCGCGGCTGTAATCAGTTCGTGGCTGTTAGCTTTTAACGCGCGGTGTCGTCAAGGCCACACCAGAATCCTTTGCCAGATCCGTCAGATCATCTCATCTGTGATCGAAGAATCGTACGAAGCCGCCACCGACTGTCGGTCATTCGCGCCAACGGACCCGGGAATGGGCAAGCGCAGCAATGATAAACGAGCCGAACGGCGGATGGAATGCCGGGAAATGCTATCCACCCATATTTGTGCGTGTGCCGTGATTCCACTGATGTGTGTGTTCTCGTACACTAACGGAACTGATGGTGGAGTCGAGAAGCTCAAAATCCGAATACGGCCGGCCGAGGTGCGACTGCAGCCGGGCCCACGGGAGCGGTACGCATGGTCATACCCACCAACGAAAAGCCACCTGTTTCAGAGCAGTCTCAGTCGAGGAAATTTGAGCACCTTCGAAGAAATCTGCGAGGAGTTGAACCGATCCATCGAGGCGGTGCCTCGGGGTACCGACCCCAACGCGCACGAGCTCGATGTGGCGGAGGCGGCCAGGTCCTCGACACCAAGCGTGAGTGACTGGTGCGGAGCATCGGTATGCGGCATAGACTGACCGCAGGCAGGATTGGGATTCCCGCGGGGGAACGAACGACAGTTTCACCGCGCAAATCCGCCGTCTGAACCAGGAGAAATCCCATCTCGAGGAGGAAGTCCAAGCCACCCGTCATGAATTACAACAAGGCAAGCAGCACACGGAGGAGCTGGCCCGGTGTCTGCAGCAGGCCAATCGACGGGGGCTGCAATGGAAGTTCGCCGCAGAACAGTACTGCGCGGAGATCGAGCGGATGGCCGGGGCGCTGACGGGTGTGATGGAAGGTGTACAGGCTGCGCAGCCCCACCGTGCGAGTCTGGAGACCATCCGAACCGACTGTGAGACGGCCGATCGGTCCGCGTTCCTCTCAGTCACGTCTGAATTTCCGACCGATGTTGAGGACGAGCGGTGACTCCACCTCTATGATGTTTCCTGTACAGCGGTCACGTTCGAAGCATGGCGCAAGTTGAATATATCGTTACGATGGTACCGCGTGTTTCTAAGTATTCCCTTTGAAGTATTGAAACTATTTCTAAATCCACAGTCCATCGCTGGTCACAATCCCACAGCAAATCGCCTTCGACGGTGGACACTCACGGTGTCTTCGATCACAGGGTCGCGGTTGTATCTTGCGGACGCATCGGTCAATCATGATCTCCCCCCAGGCTCTGTCCCATTGTCGGATATTGTCATATCCCAAGGAAGCTCTCATTCCGAGACCGCGATACGCAGTTCATCTGCGGTCTTCGAGATGATTCCGGTGGAGCGACCATGGCAATCCAGAATTCCACGTCTTTCAGGATGGCCTCAATCTTGCTGGTGATCGCTTCGACCTCCTCGTCGGTAGACGCGGTGGATAATTCGTGGCGAACATTCTCGCATTCTTTCTTAAATTCCTGAAATAGCCCATAGCACACACGGTAGTACCGGATCTGGTCCCGAACGTGCGCCATTTTCTGTATGATCTCGACCTCCGATCGCTCCATCACCTGTCACCCTTGCTGTGGCGTATCAGACGTGCTATAACTTGTGCGGGATAGGGGGCGGATTCCTTAAGTCAACTCCTTTTCCCATCTTGTTTCCTTGTATTTATTATTTCATTGTTTGTTATTTTTTATTTTATTTTTCTGGATTCGCCCCAGCTTTAGTTGACGCTCATGGGGGAAAGAATTCAAAGTCAAAATCAACACTATACACGAAAGCCAAGCGAAAGCAAACATGGAACGAAATAAAGCCACCGGGGGATCACCATTTTTGTGTGGACTTCTGATTTAGAAACTTGAATTGGGTCACAATGGTGGAACTCCGGGGCAAAATGCTAGGCGAAATATTTCCGCGGGCCCAGTGCATCGGCTTGTGCCATGTGGTCATTCAGCCGGGCAGCTTGAAAACTCAGGCAGATACAGATGGACGCGTCAAGGAGACCGAGTTCTTCCAGTGGTGAGATCCGAGACAAGTACGCTCGCAAGGGAGCGTTCGTGCCTTTTCGTCATTGGTAACCATTCTAAGTGACTGTATCCCACTCTGCAACCAATGTGTAAGATGAAGTAGTCTCAACAAAATGGCGTATGCAAAACAATCGAAGCATCTGCAATGCAAGTAAATTACAGCAGGAAAGATATGAGCCATAATTGTTGGAAACTGCTGCGTGGAAACATCAGGGCTGAGACTCCTGTCATTCTAGAGCTCATCAAGCTGCGTGTGCAGGCTTTCCTGGTGAAAATTGGAGAGGAGAAGGTTGCGGTGTTAAGCCAACACGCAATTTTTTGCCTCCTCCCGTTCTCCAAGGTGACGCTGCTGGGACAGTGGTTCCTACGGGAAACCGTTTTACCGCACAACAGTTTGCAAAGCGAGGAAAATACGGTTGAAAATTGCCTTTACACAGAAGGTCGACAGGGCGATCAAGTGTGTTGAAGCTCGGTCAAAACATCCGGTTCACAAGTGGGCGAAAATGGACTCCACCGCTCCAAGCACACTGGTACTGGTCAAACTAACCCGCCTCGTCCGAGAACATGCACGGACAGGCGGCAAGTCGATCCACCGAGCAGATGACCAAAGGTGAAGCGTGCCTGCGTGGCCAAATTTGACAGATGAAGCCTTTCACCAATTGGGTACCGGTTGAATGGGGGGGAGGTGATCGGAGGTAAAAGGCACCGGTCAGAAAATTTCCGAAGTTGGTCAATGTGTCTCTGCCCGGTTTGACCGGAAACTTTACCCTAAGCTATTGACTTAGTCGAAGCCAAGGAATACTCAAAGGGCATTGTTGTTTGTCATCGCTAAATCGTGGACGCGGGATGCGGTCAGAATAAAGTGTCGACCATGCGCAGATCTAGACCCAATGCGGCCCGCCCCGTTGGCAGTTCTGTGCGCCTCACGGGCTGTCGGTGTGATTTTACCTGTTTAGTAGGGGTCTGCCTCGATACCCTAATTTATTGTATCGACTTCGAGCAAAGAAATTTGCTTTGGGTCCAAAATTCCGGAAGTCTGCGGCAGAAATGATAGTAAAAAATATTAAGGTAGGTCCTCTGAATCTGCTTGTGCCATTTGGCCATTCACAAAGCAAAGGCGCTCAAGATTTCTATCTCAACGGTATGAATTCTCCTGGAAACAGTAGCCCGTCCTGTTGCGCTGATGTGACAAATATCTTCTAGGGAATTTCTGAACTTTCACAGAGCATCCAGCATTAACTTTATCGGTAGCTCTGACCTTTGTCGAGGCCGTTGCCCAGTATGGCCTGCTGCCAAATCCAGACCTCAAGGTGCACGGCTATCCTGGACAAGTTTTTTGCGTTGGAGCGATTGCTGAACAAAAAAGGTATGGGATTGGACGGGCTTCATTCGATTGACTCCATACACCTACAAACGTTGGCTGTCGAACACTCCGGCAGCTGTGGGCAATGTCATAACGTTACGTTATGTAACGATTTCTTGCAGTCTACGTTGTTCGCGACACTACGAGGGTTGGCAAGTGACTTGGAAACAGGAACCTGGCCACGAACCCCGGATCGGCGATCTCGAAAAATCAAACTCTCCCAATTACCTTCATTTCACCCCAGTTTTTCACCCGTCCACGGACTCTGTCAGGCAACGTCAGCGTTAACCAATCGATTGATCGACAGATGGCTTGATCTTTCTCCAAAGGCAGGATCCAACATGGCCGTTCCCCAAGAAGACTTAAGGCAACAACACGGAAAGGTGCTAGACAATGTCGTTGGCGAAGCCGAAGTTACTTTGTCGAAACATTCACCCGTCACCAGTCGCTATATCCCGAACGAGATTATCGAAATGGTGCTTCATAACGTCGTCACAGAATGGAACTGGACGGCCTGGCAACAGTGTGCCACCTACAATGATAGACTTGGCCAAGTTGCCCAGCTGTGCTTCGGTATTGAGCATTTCTGGTCTTACCTACGTGCATTGGGGAATAACATTGACGAAGACACTGCCATCAGACAACTACAATCTTTTGATGGGCGATACAGTAATGAAAAACTTTCGGAGTATAGAATTGACTGGCTAGATGAAGCTTTACTCCATAAGGCCACACGCCTTGCGTTCTATATTATTCATCAGTACTTAAGAACGACGTCTGTACATGATCAAATGGTGACGTCGGCTTACGTTTCCGACTTTGACACGGTGCAAACACTGGTATTACGCGAGAAACTCCTCCATCAATCACGATCCGGCCAGTCTCTCGACCCAGTGAAATTCGCCTCTTCCTTAGGGAAATGTCTTTCATACGTCTGCATGCACAAGGCGGAGAACATTGCTCTTGCCGACATGATCCTCTCCGGCATCGAGGAGCTTATTCGACGCGCTGACAACGATGATTTGCCTTTCGACGATGCCGTCGAGAGGATCCGGAAAGGGATTGAATATGCCATTGGTAATAGACACACGTTGACACTGCTCAGGATCTTGTCATATCCGTTTGGAATGAATGTCGCCCCGCGCTACTACCATCTGCCATCGGAAATCCGCGAAGAGATGAGCCAATACGCACTTCCGCGGATTGTGAAGCAAAGAATGCATGTAATGCGGAAGGAAAGACGAATCATGTTCCAGGAATATGATTTAGACCCCTATCAGTCGAATGGAGATGATGTAGAATAGCAAATGGCGAAAGCTGGTCCGGCAGGGCCATAATCCATTCCCAAATACGATGGATTATGAACAGCCAAGGCAACAAACCTGTCGGAAATTCGCTCTATCTACTAGTCTTGCCATGATCCTGCTGTGAGGTCCAGCACCAGCCCCCCTGCATCTGCTCTCCCTTCCAGATTCTCTATATCCAAGGATACACTAGTTATCTTACCATAAAACAGTAACCAGATTGTAAAAAATTTAGAAATTAATTTATGTAGCTCTTTCTACCGACCTCATACGTGCTATGTCTCAGATCACATCCGGACAGCCCGAAGAGTAAGTGGGTCACCTACTTCTGAAATCCATACGTACATTTCTTGTGTCGTCGTATCTCTCCTGGATGTTGGCATAGCGCAGCGCAAGCTCGTCGGAAGATTGATAGGGAGGAAGTACGGAACGACTTCGCAATCCTTTCCGGACCACCGGCCCCAAAAGATAGCCGGAGTGACAGCCCGTGCGGGTGCGGACGGACGTATCATGATAGGACAGATTCTTTCCCTGATGAGTTTACGACCGGGCAAGCGGCATACGCTCGCAAGGGAGCGTTCGTGACTGTTCCTCATTGGAAACCATTGTTCGCGCAGAAGACCAATGAGCCAGACTTTGCCACCGGCCTAGGTCCGGTGCTGATAGGCCCGTCAGTGAACTGGGTTCTCGCTGTCGATGCGGTTACGGTCTGGAGCTGGCCAGATGCTTCCATTTGTCGACTCGTAATGTTGATCCTTCCGATGACCACGCGACCGAGGCCATAAATACCGCGTCCATCCCCTCCCCGATGATGTCTTGAGCATCGATCTCGTGTATCGTATTACTACCTCCTCTGGCTCCTTTCACGTTCCACCCGCGCTGCAACATGTCGTGGGCTCCGTTGGAAGTGTTCAACGTGGAATCCCCAAGCGACCAAAACCGTTGCGTGGGGTCCACAAAAGGTGGACAGCGATGTAAATGCATTGTGGCCAAGGCGAGCCGAGACAAAGCACTCAGTGTCCTGGAGGACATGGCGCGTCACGATCGGGACAGCAACGAAGTCAAAGAGAACCTCCCTGAGCTGGCCAGCCTTCTTCTATGCCGTCGTTTTCACCAGTCGCAAAGTGGCAACCTTGTCCAACAGTGGCAGTGCCAGCTCGGTGCCCCCGATGGCATCACCGCGACGCCGCCTAGAGAGGGTCCGGGCGCACGAGAGATCGTCACGTTGGATCGTCTCATCCAAGAGGATTTTTCTCCGTCAGAGGCGAAGCTCGCACAGATCAATATAACGGGCGCGGACGGGCTTGGATGTGCAGTTTTAATTCGGAAGTATCGATCTCTTCCCGCGTTTCCCGATTCTGAGTGCTATTGTTGTAGGCTCCCATTGGACAGTGAGCCTCTATATGTAGACTGCGAGCGCTGCTCCTATCTGGTGCATTGGTCTTGTCTGGAAACCTGGGGTGAATCCAGCAGTACAGGTGAAACAATGCACTGCGCAGTGTGGTAAGTCTATAACTGGCATCGGTCAGTGAATTCGCACTCACCCCATTGCAGCAGAGTCGGTCGTCGATTTGATATGTTTCGGACTTCGCCAGTGGAACGGATGGACGTCGATCTGCAAACGATGGCGGGCCACGTGGGAAATGTGACCGTCGCATTTCACGAAGCGGTACCTCCGGTCGAGTCCATGAGAGCGTCCATTCCGACTGTAACGCGAACCCCGGCGCGGCGCGATCTGGAGACCGGACCTCCTCTACAGACACGGTCGGGAAGAGTCATTCGTCCTCCGGAACGGTTTTCCTAGATGCGATGAACGAGTGCAGGGTGGATGGGAATCGGTGCGAGGATTCCGTTCCGGTCGTCAGGTTCGCGCAGCCCCTCGCCACGTCATAGAACGCATTTTGTCTGTCCGCTTTGGGAGAAGCGAGATAAAAAGTGGGCACATCTTAAGAGCATGGCCATCATCTACATCTACGGTCCATACTTGTATTCGACACTGTACCATCGAGAAAGCACAATGCATCGAGCGACAGTTCCAAATAGTCAACGCAACCGTCTGGAAAGAGAAAAAGTTGAATTGGCAAAGTTTATAACTCATACGTACAGTACACGACACCCAAGTATCTGCTCCACGTATCCATGAGCCCAACTGTAGGACCCTAGTGAAGTAGTGTCACCACGAGGGGAGCAGCAATGGACGCTGGATCGGGAACAATGCCCCCATCGCATCAGTATGTTGGACCCAGAGGCACTCGCTCCTCCTGTACTTGCCGGTCATAGATATCAATCAACGCGTCCGCGTGGTGTCGGCCCTTCTGCACCCACGACTCCCATAGAATACAGTATTCGAAATATGGAGGACAACCGCGTTTCCGGACGACGCGCTTCTTCACCACGGCGAGCGGCCGGTAGCAGGAACTCAATGGCAGGACTCGTTGCGGCTGGTCAGGTGTGTCGGCACGATCTGGGTGCTCCCGGTGGCGGAGCGGAGGTCTTACCGAAGCGGAAAGCGGTTCCTCGTCGGTGCTGTCCACCTCCTCACTGTTCGCCTCGCTATCCTCCTCATCGGGCACGACAAAATCTTCCAAGCTCCCAGCCGAGCCGTCTGCCGACTGATCGGAGGATGCCCCAAGAGTGTCCGCGGCAGAGTCACCGCAAGACTTGGCGCTGGACGCGTTGGAATCGGTCTCGAAGTCAGTTTCCGGGTCTCCGTCTTCTGCCCGATGTGGAAGATCCTGCGCGTCACAGAAGAATCATCAGCAAGTTACCTTTCCCAGAGGCTATCCATACGAACCCTTTCAGATGCCATTGCTGCAGGATGCGATCGATACTGACAGACTGTGTCCGATCCAGACACATCCCGCAGTATATAAACCACCGATCACGGCCGCTGGAGAAGCCGTTCTCTGTCTACCAGCAACCGCGTGTGATGTGCACCATTTTGACCGACCACTGGTGAATGTTTCGAATGGCGGGTCCAAATCTTGAGGAAATGGACCACCGTTGTTACCGTCTTCCCATCCAGATTTGCTCATCTGGGCAAAGGTAGTCTCTGTTGCAATGGGAGAACGCCAGCCGCAACAGGATGGACATGGACGTGTGGCAGTCGAGAACCGGTTCGCGAAACCCTGCATTGAAGATGACCAGCGGCCAACGCGACAGAAATGACCGAGCTAGAAACGCAACATCGCAACATCGCAACATCGCATCACCCTTGGCCCGGCCACCGACGCGCCCCGGCGCCCTCCTCGACTCGCAGCGCAATCCAACGCCGCTGCCAATCTAACGGCGACGGTGGTAGGGGGGTGATCCATGGGCGGAATCGGAGTAGCGGTAGTGGTCCATGGTGGTGTAGTCTTGGTGCAATATCGCCCTGCGGCTTCCACGGCGGGTCAGAATCGACCATCGGTTGGGAATGGCCATGGGCTGCCGGGGGAATCAATATCGGTTTCCGGTGGTCGTGATCGTGGATGTCGACAGCGGCGTCGACATCATCGCCGCGAGTCTCCCGGCTGACCTCGAGATCTAGCGGCTTGGCCTCTTTGCATCCCGATGGATAGTCCAAATTCACCAGGCGCAGACTGTGGCGCATACGCCTCAGCACCGTGGCATGGACCACCGCCTCCACCGCGGAGACGGCGCAGACTGTGTCCCAGATTAGCACAGCGAAGCGCATGGTCCGGACTGATCCCAACTCACCCACCACCGCCATGTCGCCTTGCTGCGCATGGAGGTGTTGCTCGACCACGTCCGCCACCGGTAACGGTTGTTGACGGAAAAACAGCCGCGTGGTGTTGTGGATGGGCTGTTGCCGGGACTGCACGCGATAGTAAATATGGAATTCCAGGATCTGCGCACTCTCGTCAGTCCGCCGACATCGCTCTGCCCTCCTCCCCGCGAAAGAAGATGCCACCCACATTGAATCCGCCGTACCGATCCTCATCGATCAGTCGTTGCATCACGTCGGAGATCCACGCCGTATGCTCTGCCGATCCAGTTAGCAGGACTCTCGCCTCGCCGGGGCGCCGCTCACGATAGTCATCAATCTGCCAGACCACCTGCAGTTTGCGGACCATGGCTTGGCGTCGTTGGGCCGCGTGAACCAACGCCTGGATGTACGGCAACACGCCCGCAATGCCCACATCGGTGGTGATGACCAGGACGGTCCCGAAACGGTAAAAGTCGTGCGCGTGGCCGTGCGGCCCCAGCACCAACGCCCGCAGCGACCCGGGCCGGCCCTTCAGATGTGTCCACAGACGCGCGGACAGGCCCTGAGGCTCGGGGCGGAGAAAGCCGTACAAGACCCGCCGGTCGGCGTCATCACGCCAGTTGGCAATCACCATGGGCAGCGTCTCGAACCAGCCGTGGCCATGCAGACCCCAGCACCAGAGTCGGATGGACTGGCCCGGTTGGTAGGACCACCCACGGGGCATCTCCACCTGGACCTGCAGGGCGCCGTGGATGGGCCGAAAGTGCGCCTGCTGGCCCCGCGCCGCGCCGCGCCGATTCCGCCAGATCGCGTGCAGCCACGGCCATGCGGTCAGGGCGGCATGGAGGCTGCCCCCGGCGACGACGCACCATCGCCAGGGCGACGCGCTGCCGCGGAGGTGTCCCCACAGCGCCAGAAGGACCAGCACACTAATGATGCGATGGGCGTGCGCCACCCATCGTCGCGTGTGCCGCACCACCACGAGTATCATGGAGGGACCCATGAGGAGGATCCCGCCGCCGGCCTCCGCACCGTTAGTTCCACCGTGTTCGTGAAATGGATGGGCTAGAGCGAGAACACGGAGACACTTACGAGATACGCTGCGTGTGGAGCATGGGCGACCGATGGATGCGGAGCGAAGGACAGCGCCGCATGCACCAGCACCTCCACCGAGCAAACCACACCGACCCATCGATGAATTTTTTGATACACGGGCACGGTCCAGCCAAAGATGTCCGCGGCGACGCAGAGATGCAGGCCGAGCGTCAGCGGCAGGAGGTTGCACAACGCCAAGACGCCCGCTCGACCCCGGATCGCGTCGGCCGAGTCCGCCCACACGAGCATCCATGCGAGGTTCAGCGCGACGTACGCGATGGCGAGCAACGCCACCTCTGGCGTGTCGAAGCCACACCCGCGCAGCGCGGGCGCCAGTGGGCGGTACCGCCCGTGCCGGAGCCAGCACACCTTGGTTCTCCGGGCGATCCATCGCAGGAGTCGCGATGCAGCACGGCACGTCAACCACAGCAGCAGGGCACCGCCCAGGACCACCCCGTACCACTCGGGCACGGTCACCTGACCCAGCCACGCGTTGACGTTGTTCCACATCATTGCGGCGGCCGAGAGGACGGCGAAAGGCGGGCTTTATGCAGAACGCCATCGAGGCGTCAGAACATATTCCTGTGTGCCTCGCAATCGTGATGTGGCCGCGCCTCATCACCACGCAAGCCATCACAATCACCAGGCGGGTCTGATGATACATCAGGACAACCGGGCCGTGATACAGCATGAAGATGTGCCCGTCAGCCTCAATCTGCGTGCCCTCAAGTTTGGGTGTCTGACGCAGTCAAGAAGCTCGGGGAAATGGCATGTCGGGTCCGCCATTTTGAGCAGTAGAGATGGCACCGGTTGTACGCTGCTTGCGGGGGGATGATAGATTCTTACCGGGACATCCCCCCACATTCATTCTATATTCTATCGCGGCTATTTTGGACGCGTCTCCAGGACAATATCCTTGTATGGAACAATATCAGTCCGAAGATCCTGACCGTTATGCAACATGGTGACAGGACGGACAATCAGTGAGGGACCGTCCTACTTTACCTAGTGTGGCCGTTTCAACCGTATTGATTGTGCGTAAAAGCATGGAGATCAACGCTAAATACAGATATCGCTTTAACCAACACCTGGCTTTTCCTCTGGTCTTTCACTGCCACGACTATTGTTGGGAATGTCAGCGGCGTGTATAGGACATTCCAGAATGTCAACAAGTCTTCAGCTATTGAAATTGCAACTCATATGTGATATACTGAGAGGCGGCGAGCAATTAACTATCCCCAGGTTACCGTAAGTAGGATATAAATTTATTTAAGACCAAATCGCATCTCACTAACATGGATAACCCAGAAGTCCTCGCCGATTGCAAAAAAGACGGAGGGAGACTGTATCAAGATATGCATGTGCCAGTGGCACAGGAGCAATCTGTAGGGTTGCATCCCCAGGAATGCTACCGTAATTCCACAGTGCTACTGTATGATTTTACATCCTGCCGTGGTTGAATCACGTAAACGCAGGCACAATATACACAGTCAAACGCCGCTTGCCCAGTGCATCCTCATCAATCAGTGTTAGAAAACATCTACAATTCAGTAAAATGGGCTCTATTAAGGATGCCAACAATGAGCCATACTCAGGTCATGCTCTGCATTCTTGTGATAGGTGGAAGCTAATTTTTGCTTGCAGGCGAGAGTACGAGAAGGGATAGTTATCACATCATTCCGGAAGCTTTGAGCTCTCTTGAGACGTTCGACCAGCGACGAGTGTTGGACACCGTGTCTCGACTCCGAGAGTGTGGACTAAACAGCGTCCTGTCATTACCACAAATCGTGGTTTGCGGGGACCAGTCGGCAGGGAAAAGCTCAGTTCTGGAAGCATTGACTGAGATACCATTTCCACGCAAAGACAACCTATGCACCAGGTATCCAACCGAGATAATTTTACAACAGTCACAATCAGATTCCCTCCAGATCAGAGTGATTCCCGGTCCCGAACGCTCGGCCGAAGAGCAAAAATTCATCAGAGACTTCAAGGAAAGTATAACCAGCTTTGAGGAGCTGCCCCACGTCATGGCCAAAGCCACAGAGGTGATGGGAATCGACACGGCGAATGGAGATGGCAGCGATATCAACCGTCGGCGTGCCTTCGCGCGTGATGTGCTCAGTGTCGAGATAGAAGGGCCCAATCGCCCGCAGCTCACGGTGGTGGATTTACCAGGGATCGTACAGTCGCAGACCAAAGATACCTCACAGGCAGATGTCGACATGACAGTCGAAATAACTGAGTCGTATATTTCTCAGCCACGTACCATTTGCCTAGCCGTCATCTCCGCAACCAACGACTATGCCAACCAACCGATTCTCAACAAGGTTCGTCAATTTGATCCCAGAGGGGAACGGACCTTAGGCGTCATCACGAAACCGGATCGGCTACACCCTGGCTCAGAGACGGAAGACGCCTTCCTTCGTTTAGCTAAGAATGACGATATTTATTTCACATTAGGATGGCATATCCTTAAAAACCGAAGTTACGAGGAGGCCGCGGTTTCGATTCAGGAGAGAAACAGCTCCGAGTCGAGATTTTTTCGA
>JAXQGY010000063.1:0-15477 GCA_037040535.1 Talaromyces sp. P118-02
CCAATGTTTTGGCTACTTCTAAAGCAGTAATATTTTTCTTTATAGTTATTAGATATTAATAGAAGTTAAAGTCTATAAAGTTTAGTAATATCTCTTATCTAATATTTATCTTTCTTAGATATATCTTTATATTAAGTTTAATATTCTAATAGTAATATTAACTTTTTAATTTTTTACTATTCTATATTATAATAAGATATTTACTAACTAAAGTAGTCTATATCTTATTATATCTTATAAAAATAGCTCTATGGTCAAGTTCTATCTCATTATTCTTTAACCTCTTAAGATATAAGCTAACTAATATATCAATCTCTAAATGCTATCTCTCTCCTAGAAATTATAAATACAAACCTATCTATTTATTATCTTCTTATATTTTCTAAAGAAATAAGACGCTCTAGATATATTATTAGAACCCCAAAATGCTATCTATAAAGCCATTCTCCGCTAAGCGTAGACGAGAAAGCTAAATACTATTTCTTTATCTATATTCTTCACTAAGCTATATAGAGTTACTAAGTCTATAGATCTATATAAGACGGTCCTTATTATTATTAATAAGTTTAGAATTATAGTAGTAATACTATATATAAAGAAAATTATATATAAATATAATATATCTATATCTTAGATATATTATCTATATTTTATATAGTAGATAGAATCTTTTAGTAGATATATTATAGTAATTATATAGAATAATACTAACTTTTTAGATACTATAAGTGTTAGAGAAGATCTTCTAAATAATTTTTTATATAATAATATTTTAGATAATAGCTATATATATATTACACTTAGAAGATAATTAAATATTTAACTCTAATATATTTTAGATCTTTTCTATCTTAATTTATATAATTAATAAGAAACTTTATTAACATCAAACACCCTTTAGCGAGCATAAATAAGCCACTCTCTATAAGGGTTCTCCTAGTTATTACAATCTAATTGCCCAAGAGACATCAGATAAATAAATTAAAAGACTCCCAAACATCGAGGACAAACATAGAAAGATATTAATAATAGATAAGCAATTTTACTTTTAAGTAAATTAAATATTAATCTAAAAAATCCTAGTCTCTATTTTAAATAGTCTGTGTAATCATCTATAATATATTGTCTAAGACTTTATATACCAGGATGTAACCATAACAATACTTAACTTCCAACTAGAATAAAGAAGTAAGGGAGAGGAATCTATAAGACTGGTTCAGAGGTAGAGAGATAGGATTGAGTAAATATCTACCAGTTAAAAGCTTTTAAATAGATTTATATTATTAAATTTATATTATATATTATATTTAAATTAAGAATCTAGTTAAATACTAAAAATATAATTAAAGTAAATATTTAAAACAAAATAAAGCTATTAATAGAAAGACAAAGAAAATATAAATATACTAAAAAAATCTCTATCTTTCTTCTAATTCAAAAGATAACTATAAATATAAATAAAAGGTTATTATAATAGCAATAGCTAATCAAGCTAAAATTACTAATATGTCTTTAGAATTACTATATTTAATAATCAGCAGTTTCTACTACTATAAGTATTTCCTACGGGTATAAAATGATAGAAAACCCACTTTTCTCAAGTGATCAATAGAATCTATAAAAGTTATAATAGCTAGAAACTTCATAGCATCCAACTCCAGAGGCCATCATGCCAGGTTAATCACACCTATGACGCTATTATAAATAGACCGCTTCTCCATTAGCTCCACAGTCATGGCTCTTAAGACTTTTAAAGTCTAGATCTAGCTATTATATTATCTATAAATAATCTTAAAATATCCTTTACTCTATCATCAGATATATACATAAACTAGAAAGAATTTAGTATCTATTCTTACTATACTATTGATATCTATGAATATATTAAAGCACTTAAGAGATCTATACTTAAAATCCTTTGCTATTAGATATAATAGACTATTGAGCATCTACTAATAGATCAGCTATATACTAGATAGACTAGTATCAGCAGAATTATCTATTTAAGGATTGCTATAAGCCAAGCCTTACTTAAAAAGGCATCATAAGCAACAATATCTTTTAATATAATAGAAAGATCTTTATATAAAACATAGATAGAGCTCTCTATATAAAAGCACTCTAATATAAATAGAATATTTTTATGCTAAAACTAACTAAAATAATACAATATTTTATCTCCAATATCCATAGCATATTACCTTAGTGCAAAGGTCCTAGACAGCTCGGCAAGATCGAAAACCATCGCCATATCTCTAGTGAGATCACAGGTAAACTCCTTTTAATACATCTTCCACAGAGACTAGTCTCTAGTCTTCAGTATAGCATATAAACAATTTTAAAAACTAGCTTTTTTTATAAAATCAGATAGTCTCTAATCACTAGGGGCTATGTTTTCATAGATAGAAGACAGCTCTCACTTGCGCTTATTGTTGACCAGATAATTCATAAAAAGAATTAGTAGAATGTCTAGGGATAGTAGAATAGATTTAGAAGAAGAGACTTATAGATCTTTTAAAGAAATATAAGTCAATCGCTTTTTAGATTTAATAAATTTTGTATTAAAAGCTATAATATAGTTAAACAATATAAGAGAGCGCTAAGAGTAAATAGAAAGTCTCTTAATGATGGATTACTCGAGCTACTTAAGGAGACCATAGATGGAGATTAGGGACGCTTTTGAATATCATGGAATTGACTAGATCTATTTAGAATGCAAAGACTGTTTTAAATATATCCTAAATTAATCTATCAGCATTTAAAAAGCCTAAACGCCTTCCTTATATATAAATTAGTCTAGCACTATAAAAAAAGAATTTATAATATAGAGTTTTAATTTATAGATATAGAACTCTAACTTAGATCTAAGTAAAATCGTAAATATTAAGGAATAGCTAAGATTAACCTAGATGATATTATCTTCCATCCCTATATTTTCTAATCTCTCGACCAACATAATATAGACCAGCTCTATATAATCTTTTGAAGTGAAGGATGTCACCAACTAGAAATTCAGTACTATATAACTGTTATAGTTTTATAATAACACCTCTATACCGTACTACAAGCTGTGGGAGAGTCCCCCAATTCATTATAGACTTTGGATAAAACTTGGTTTCTTTACTTTTGATTTCCTACTAGTTAGGTCTATTACCTACATAGTCGATATTAGATCCAAGCTGGCAAGGCAGTCCTCCCTATCAGCAATTGCTAGTGGATAGTAGATCTATACTTAGAAGATATCTCTAATAATCTCTTCCTTCTGCACACATGTCTATTGATGTAAAAAGATATTAGCTAGTTATTACACTTAATATTTATCAATAAATATATTAATAAAAAACAGCTAAATAATAGAGAAATCTACTACAAAATCTATTAATATTAATAGGAATATAATATAGCCTTTTAAGAATAATAAAAAACATATTTTAGTAAAAATAAGGCTTAATATTTTTAATATCTCTCTAATAATAGTAAACTCTATATAATATTCAATATGTTGCTATCTATTCTTAGGCTTTAAGATAGAATAAGCCTGGAAAATATTAAGAAAATAATAGTATTAAAGTATAATAAGATTATTCTATTTTTTATTATATTGTGGTTATAGCTAATAGTAATAGAAAATTAAATATTATCTAAGTATCTATCTAAAAAAATTTTAGATATCTTTAGTTAGTCCTAACCTTGCCTATCTAGATATTAAAGTAATAATAAAGATTAACTCTTATAGTATAGAGAGGTTAGAGTTAATAACCCTAGATGTATCTTTTATAGATATTAAAATTATTGAAGGCTGGTTGACTAGTGGTAAGGTCCTCCACAGATTTAGCTTTTTAGAGAGATACTAGATATAGGAATAGCTATATAGCTATAAAGATATAATTTTATTATTATATACTTTTTTTTAAGATCTTACATATCTAAAATCCTATATAGATATAATCAAATATCTCATAAAGACAACCAAAACCAAACCCACCCTTCACAAGGCTATGGAGCATCATTAGGTCTCTAAGGAGGTCAAAAAGAGAATGCTTATTCAGACGTCTAAATATATCTTTGAATAACGCCCTAGGAGCTATTATATATATTAGAAGCTTACTTATTAGTAAGTATAGCTATATATAATACATCATTATCCTTAGATATCAAAAAGTCCAACGAAACCAGATTAAAAAATAAAACTAGGAAACAAGAAAATAGATAAGATAGCGATTTATAAAATAGCTAAACTTATATAATAATTTAGATTCTAGTTAATAGTAATTCAAACCTTGATTAATTAATTACTAAATATATTAATTATAAAGCATATTCTGCTAGAAGCACAGTAACTAAATCATTATAAATATCATCCTAATATTATTAATACACTCATCTATAAGATTATCAACTGTTTTTTTAAAGCTACCCCTTATAACGTTCTCTTTTCTTTAAGTCTTCTTAGAGATTCCTTAGCTAATTTAAAAGCATACAGTAGACTTCTTAATATAGATATATAGTAAAGTAACTGTCTATTTTTATTCTTTCATTATCTTTACTAGAGTAATATAATTATAGAGATAGTGTTAAGTTAGTATATAAAACGATATATATATTTCACTTTTTTTAGATAGCTACCAGACTTATATCCTATCTTTTCCTCCACCAGCTCTATGCCTTATCCGTCTTGCTAGATAGACATTCCCCTATTACCTCTGTTTATGCCAAACCCCCCAACATCCAGTTTCTTAACTGAACCTCTCTAGCCCTTAGTAGCGAATAAGAACTATATCTATATAGCTCACTCAAAGTCTTTTAGCCCTACTGACCATATTTTAGAAAATATGATGCCCAGTATTAAAATTAAGCCTGACAAGCTAAGTAAATAAGTAATGATCGTATAAGAAGCAGACCCACCTTCTCTAGACATTAAAGAAGAACTTCTCTTTATAGAGCTAGTCACTAGAAAAAAAAATATAAATAATCTAGTTTCTAAGTCAGAATACTCTCTATAATTAAAGAATAATTAATTATTTACAGCTATGTAGATTTATCTTATTTCTAAACTTATAAGACAGTTACACAAGTCTATTAGTCCTAATAATCCTAACAATCATCATATCTTAGAGGATAATATACTATTAATAAAAAGCTTTTATAAAATTACTAAAATAAAAAATAATAATAATAAAGTAAATCCTAGGCTAGGAAGCACCGAGGAGGTTTTTATTATTAAATAGGATACACAGAGACTTACTAATAATCTAGACGATAAAGACATAACCCTATCCCACTTAGACGCCCCGCCAGTTAACAACATAGGAAAAACCCAACCCCTTCTAGCAGACCACCCAGCGAGTGTAGACCAACCGTCAAGCCCTACCCGCCGGGTCATCACATTCTAGAAGTGGACTGGGCTGCAGTAAGCGGTCATAAAGTGGGTGGAAATCAACTCAAATAACCCCTTTTACGTTAAGCATGTTACGGGTCGATTAAAATCGATAGAAGGGGCTAAGCTTTACAGTCAGAAAATACAGAAAACCTTAGTTGCGCAGTATTTACGGACAGTGATAGATAATCAGAGTTATTCGATCTTCGCGGTCTTGTATGGACAGCCCACGCGCAAGATGGCGGCTGCCGCCCTCGCACTGCCTCAGGACCCTGCAGAAGCAGCGCGCGATAAATGTCGCTTCGCCCACATTATCCCGCCAGAGGCGTGGCCAGTGGTGGAGGAAGCTGACCCGCTACGACGTTGAAAGATGCCGCTGTTACGGTAGGCTCAAGCAGTCGATCAAAGGGCATCGGGTGATAAGCCTCCATCAGGGTCAACCCGCAGGGTCGAGACCTGGTGCAGGGCGGAACCCGGCTGCGGGATATCCCGCAGGGGATAGCCCACGTGCAGTGCTGGCCCCAGATCAGAGTTGGTCTCCGGCCAGTGGTGCACCCCGAGCGGGTACAAGCCTCTAGTAGGGCCGACCTGTTGGATCTGCACCAGATCCGGGTATAGGCCCAACGGTTTATCCCAGGACCAGGTTGGCAACCACCCACGTGCGAGAACTATCGGTTTGCCTCCACAACAGAATTAGACCCCGGAGACCTGCTGTTGATTTGAGCCATGGCTGAATGCCAGAAATAGTAACCGTCTTATCTACAATAATCTTGCCCTGATGAAGCTGCTCTTTTGGTTTTTATTCAACACTTCCCTGATCGGTCGATGTGATGGAATGAAACCTTGGAGACCGGGTTGTTATATTTTTGAATATAGCTCTGGTTCAGTTTCTATAATATTATATATGATGCGTTATAATCAAGCAACCACGGGTGAGTTGCTAAACTAAGGGTCATTTAAAATTGCCTTTGCGGAAGCTTGAGCAGACGGTTCAAATAGCAACAGTTTCCCAATAATGTGGCCCAACTGCACAATATCTGCTTTGGTCAAGTTTGCTAGCGTTCACCATCAAAAAAATATCTGGCATGATGATCGTGCCATCGCTGAGGGCGATGTGAGAACTGGGCTATGCCGAGGGACTACCGGAGTCGACGGGCAATGAACCGTTCCAACTTGGCCAGACAACCGTGTCCTTCCACTGGATGGAAACAACGAAGGACGTCTTCAGCATGTTGGTAAAGTGCCGAAAGCTTGGCAAAATCCTTGTCACAACTCGGGCAGAAGTAAATCCATCCTCCGTCCTCAAGATCATCGTCAATATACTTCGGGCTTTGGAAGCACTCGCAGGCAATATCGTCGATTTCATTTTCAGTCACCTCGGACGCGCAATTCCCAGATTCCAGATGGATGAGCATCCCAGAGAAAGTTTTAAATATCTGGTAACAGCCATAGCATTCCATGTTTCGAGGATCATGCCTTTGCTGGTGCTGTTCGTCGGTCAATGACAGGCTCCACATGTAGCTTCTAATGTGAACTCGCTATAACTATACCATTTGTAGATTATTGTTGCTGATGAAAAATTTACCGCACTTGACACAGAGGTGATGTTTCTCAACATCATGCTCTTGAAGTTGCTTTTTGGAATTACAGTAAACGTCACAGTCTGGGCAATAATGATGAAAATCTACTCGGTGGTCCTCGAGTTCTCTACCGTCCTCAAAGTCCGGTAATTGAGGACAGGTCGAGCAGATATGGTGTGCGTTGGATTCTTGAAGATGTGCATCCTTCGCAGAAGCCGAAACAAACACGCGGGCGCATCGTTCACACCACGCGTGACGACTGGTTCGTCTGCAATGCTCGTAAAGAGCAGCCTCATGACGGAAATACCTTTCGCAAAGGGTGCATTCATATTCTCCGTTATTATATTCGAGATACACGCCTAGCTTCATAGTGACGCCTTGATCGAAACAGAGAGCCTCGGTGATAAGCGGGGCTGAGGGGTTGCTAGATAAATGTCAACTGCGGGAAAAAGCAATTAGTCGAGAGAAATAAGGATACTGTGATTGGGTCTCCTACAGCACTGTACTTTCCTAAAAGAGCAGCGAGAAGCCGGGGATGTTACACAGGCCGGTGCAAGATTATTTGCTCACCAAGAAATCTTCCATGGATGGGGGTGGTCAATTTGTCCATAGTTGTCTGTCATGAAACTATTTGACGGCCATCCCCACTCGACATAAGTCTTCCTTGAAATTGCAAACTCCAAAACTCGGGGTGCTTGGAGTTTCTCCAAGATGCCCCACCCGCAAGACTATAAAGCCACTTGTCGCACCGACAGGCACCACCAGCGATTCCCATCTCTCAAAACACGGTACAGCTGACAAGCAGCTTGTGTAATGAGTCAATATCGCGAATTTTCCAGGTCACTTCTAGGACTAGCCAGGGACCGGTTAGTCCAATTCCCGCGCGATAATAACAACGACACGTCGAGCGAAGTGGGTAGCTATAGTAAATCACACCTAGCCAGTGCCATCTTATTCTTATGACGTATATATTGATATTAGTCAATACCATACCAGCTATATACAGGACAACACACCATATTAAGAATAAACCTATATAGTTCCTCTACATTTTCTTTCATTTTATCACACTACTATATGATACATCAATTCATATACCAACAGAAAATAGCGTATCATATAGCCATCTATTTATATGATAAGACTAAAATCATATTTATATAACAATCTCCATAATTCAGCTATCACATTAATTTAACTTCATCCAAACATCCCAAAATAACCAATTCTCAAGTCTATTCTCTCATCACAAGTTAATATCATAGCTATCAATCACAACTCTAGTTATCTAGCAAACCCAACACTATTAAAAAAAATCGATAAACTCTATAAAAAGAATATCAATCAGCACATTCTACTTCCCTAAATAAATACCTAATACCATTTATCTCTTTCTTAAATCTCATATATCTATAGCTTGTTATTATTAATAACCAAAGCTCCAGCAAATCATCTCTATTGAAAAGCCTAATAAGCATCCCATTTCCTCACAATTTAGAGCTTTACACCCACTATACAACACAGATAACATCCCACCGTGATTCACAGCCTCAAGTTGATATCACCATAATCCCAAAGCCTCACACAACTAAAGCACATAAGGCACATTTAAAGGACTATTATCTAAAGATATTATCACCAGAAAACTTCTATGCTTAGTTCCTAAAAATATTAAAAAAAGTTAGTTCCATATATTAAATTCTATTATAATTATATATTAATTATAATATAAATTAATAATTAAATAGAAATTTAGACAGATATCTCCTCAAGCAACAGTAATATTTTTAATAAAAATATCTTAAAAGTCAAGATATATAGCCCTAACAAAGACTATTTAACCCTAATTAACGTTCCAGGTATCTTCTATACCCCAACAGAAAAAGTTACTATTAAAAAAGATATTTCACTTATTCAAAATATAGTTAAGTAATATATTAAGAATAACCATACTATCATCCTTACTATTCTTCTAAGTAATATAGATCCTGCCACCTAGAAAATCTTAACACTTACCAAGGATTATAATAAAGCAGGAGAGTATACTTTAGAGATTTTAACAAAGCCGGACCTTATAACCAAACCTAGCGCTTAGACTGCTATATGTGCTGTGATGCTAAGGAAGAAGAAGCTACTCGCACTCGGGTACTATGTCGCTCGAAACTGTGGTGCGGATGATGACGACAGCTTCAACAAGTATTCTACGGAACAGTTATTTCAGGAAAAGCCTTGGAGCGACTTGCCAAAGGATCGACTCGGCATAGAGGCCTTGAAGGCACGATTGAGTGAGCTGTTAGGCCAAATCACACGCCGAGAATTTCCCGGACTACGAAAAGACATTAAAAAGCAGTTGGCAGATTGCCAAAGAGAGCTAAATAGCCTCGGTCCAGCGCGGCAAACTGAACAGGAGCAACGATTATTCCTGAGTGCTTTGAGCCGTCAATTCCAGGACTTGGTTCAGGCTGCCCTCAATGCCCAATACTACAGCCACGGCGCGTTTGAAGAAAACAAGGCCCTCGCTCTTGTTACACTTGTTGTCAACCTTACCGAGCAATTTAACTCCGATTTCGAAGAGAAGGCGCAGCTTCGACATTTTGAGCAAACCAATGAAATGGAGGGGAATGACGGCGACAGCGAAAACGAGGGCGACTATGACGGTGATGACGAAGTTGAAGAGAATACTTGGACCAGCATGAACGCAGAAGAGAACCGGATTGATGATATTGGCATTGAAGACCCTATTCTTGAAAATATTATCACCAAGGACCGTGATTTCGACTACCCTCAAAACGATATTATGAATTGGCTTGGGGAACTTTACCTGCGTTCTCGTGGTGTGGAACTAGGCACCTTTGGGGGAACCATACTTTCCAGCGCATTCAAAGAGCAGTCTATCAAGTGGGAAAACATGACCAAGGTGTATGTGAGCCATGTTATCGTGACCATTCACCACTTCATGGTCACAGCGCTACAGATACTTTGTCACGACACCCGGGTCCACGAGGAGATATGGTCCTCTATCCTTGATGAAGTGCTTAATAGGTACAGGGCAGCAATAGATCAAGCGACGTTCCTTGTATCTATTGAGAGGGGGAAAAGACCATACACTTTGAACCATTATTTCAACGAGAATCTTCAGATATCACGTAGCAACCGCATGGCTGCGATGTTGAAGGGAAAGGCTCGGAACGAAACAAAACCAAGCCCCTTTGGTAAGGGTGTTGTTACCTCTAACAACCTTATCATCGATCTCGACACCGTCAATCATGTCACAGCTAGTAAAAGTAATGTGAAACATGTCACGGAAGAAATACACGATATCCTTCAGTCTTACTACAAAGTTGCACGAAAACGATTCATCGACAATATCTATCACCAGGCTATCGATCACTGCTTATTGACAGGTCCCAAGAGTCCACTTGCAGTTTTCAATCAGGAATGGGTGATCAAATTAGATACTGAACAGCTAGAGGCCATAGTAGGTGAGTCTCTGGCTACTAAGAAGCTTCGGGCGACTCTGGCAAAGAAGATACTTGACTTGGAGGTTGCTATGCGGATCTTGAGATATTGAAGAATCCATTTCTTGCGTAAATAGAGTTCTTGTTCTTGATATCTAAGGCTTGTTAGAGACATTGTGACGGCCAATTGGAATTATCCCAAAGAATCTTCTGCGTGGAACGGGGAAAGTCGTTATCGGGTGAACCCTATGATTTTCGATAAGTTTTTCAACCGTTCCGCTTTCGTGTTCTCCTATTATTTGGGACCCATAGCTTTCTACATGGACATCTTTGACTGAAAAGTTTTTCGCCGAACCGGTGGTGATAATCTGAATGCCATTGGACTTGCAGGAAACTCTCTCAACGCTGTAATCTCGAGCTTGCTCTGCTTTCTTTTCCAAAACTGACATGCAGTGCTGGAAAGATTCTGCATAATATTGCCGTTCTGGAGGTTGAGCTTGGCCCTCTTCATTCATCTTTTCTAGGCGTGAAGTATGTTGAGTCACCAATTGTAGAAGGTCTTCGAATTGTTTGCTGGTCATCTGGTATATTTTACGAACTGCTGTACTTTTCCCTGTCCCACGTGTGGTTGAGGAGCTATCAAGAGATTTTCGAACTCGTTCAATTTCATCTCCAACCTTACAGCAAGCGGATATGCATTTTGTAATTGTCATCTGCACCTCTTTGATGTCGTCTTGCTCTTCGATCCGGGTGGGTGACTTTTGAGCGAGCTGCTGAAGCAAGGTTGAAAGCTGAGAATTTGTTTTTAAGATTTTGGAATAGTATTCCTCTAAACGTTGAGATGTCATCCGCGTGGTGTCCCTGATTTGTTTGTCAGATATCATAGCTTTAGTAGTAATGGGAAAGCAGTTTGAAACCTACAGGGTGATACTGGTGAGAATAACAGTAATAGTGGCTTTAAACGCCGCCAAGGTCTCCTTTGCGTCGCTAATACCACCTCCTAGAAATCTCATCTTCGTCCAGTCTACCAAATGGCAATTCCTGCCCCCGGAATGTGATGTACATTTTTCAATTGCCCGCCGAAGTCCAGAACAAGCTTTGTCACATGCCTTTAGTATTGGTTCTAGCTCGGTTACTGTGGTCTCGTTCAAAGAAAGTTCTTTGATCCTTTTCAGCACCACAAGAAGTCCATGGATTTCTGCCTTTAGATATCCAACGGTCTCGGGGTAATCTTGATAGCTTTGGATGAGATCATTGAGCTCTTTGGTGGACCGCAGCGTAGAGGATGCTAGGTCCACGAAACCTTTTGCAGCAGCGAGAGGAGTAAATGGGCCAGTCATTGTGAAGTAAATTTGGTCGACGAGCTTTTGAAATTTCGTAGTTTACTTCGACCATGTCGGACTTTATATAGTTTTCGTGCTCCCACAAATAGGTACATAAATAGAGACAAGGATATTTATAGCTCATGATAGACTAATATTTTTGCGGCATGCATATGTCGATCAAGCCCTAAATGAATGAATCTTCCGAATTTATATGCTTGATTGGACAAGATTGCCGACATTCATAAACGAAGTCAGACATGCGTTTCAGTTGCTACTTTGATTATTGTTAAATAACACTCTATTGGTAGCTACAGGTTTTGCTTGCCGCCATCACAAACCTTAAATGTTGATTTTTGTTCAATTACTCACCTAGTTGATGGGATATGACAAGTCCCAGAACTTAGCGCCAGCGCTAATCGTATCACACCGGAAAATGATCTTTTTTTTGTCACAAGGAACATATCTAGGGATGCTTGTTTCATTTGTTGAAATTTCTTTGTAAATAGCCATTTTGGTAGATTCGCATCAACCTATCGCTTAACTAACTCCCCCGATATTCGAAGACTTATCAATACAATCTAGAATCTTTAGTTCTTTAGGTGTTCTACATATTGATAAATGATAAATACAGATTAGGAACTATAAAATGAACCCGTGCATTTTTGCAGAATGCGCTTTGAACGCCATCTTCCTATTCAGAACGATCTCAAAGCATATCTAAGTATTGGGACATAGGATTAAATCACCTGAGCTATAGTTCTAAAGATATTATTAATCTACATACTTCTAAAGAGTATATTTCTTTTTATATTAATAGTCTTCTAGAGGAAGATCTTTTGTTAAATAAAAAAGATATTAAAATTTTTTATATATTAATAACTAATTATATTTAATATCTAGTTCTAATTTAATAAAACTAGTTAGACTATCTATAATGTTGTTAAATAATTCTTTTTATAGCTAATGTATTTAAGGCTATAATTATTCTTTTTATCTATATAATATAGTTATATTAATTATAAATTTAATATACAGACCAAAGCCTTTATAGTTTAAAAATATAAATAGATTATATAGTATAATTTCTATAATATAGCATTATTTAATTAGTTAAATCTCAGCTATTTTAATTTCTAAACTATTATCTTTGTTATTAGTAATCTTATTATTTAATTATTATTAAATTACTAGTATCAAGATAATAATATTATAGTTTTTTTAAATCTATTTAAATAATATTTATTCTATAGCTTAGATAATATTATTAAGTTATTATTATATTATCTAATAGTCTTAGTAGATTAACTTTCTTTTAGTTATTTTAATAATATTAAATATCTTTTTAATTTGTATATAAAGTTAATCTTAAATAAAAATTAATTTTTTTAAGTGATTTAGGTCTTAAAATCATTAGATATAACTAGCTGCTTTTATAGACTTATAGTCTATTTTATATTTTTAAAAAATATCCTATATACTATATTATATTTATTAAAAAAAATAATTCTATTTAAAGATTTTTAATTTTATAGTATAATCTATTACTAAGTTATAAACTATTATATTTAAGTTAAAATTATTTATTATTAATTAATATTTTATAGCTTAATAAATTAATTATAGTATAGCTGCTATCTTATTATTAATAATATTTTTAAGGTTTTGCTATAGAGTATAGATTATTAAAATATCTATAAAGTTAAGGGCTTTATTAAATTATATTATTTATCTATAATATTATTAGTATATAAGACTAAAATAAAGTAAAGTATATATATTCTATTATATTTTAATAGCTTATTAAAATATAAATATATTTAGTATATTTTTATTTTATAGGATTATTTAATCTAAGCTATTTCTTACTTAAAGAGTATATAGCTTCTTAGAGCTAACTAGTTTAAATATCTTAAAAGTATTATTATTAAAAGTAAGGCTGCTAATATAACTAATAATATAAAAAACTAGATTATTATTAAAATTAAATATATATATTTTTTTACTTTTATATAATAATAAATTATTTAATATATAGATATATTATAGTATAATTTATAATTGCTATTACTTTTTTTTAAACTTTATTTTAGTTAGTTTTACTTTTAATTTTAACTTATATTTCTTAGTTTTCTAATTTTTTTCTATATATAAATAAAAGTCATAATATATAATTTAAAGTAATGTATTTAGCTATAAGTTAATAAACGTAGCTAAAAAAAAAAATTATTATAATCTACACTTATTATTGTTTATTAAAAAAAATATTAATATTAAAAACCTAATAATACTAAATTATCTAGATAAAGTCTTTTATTTTTAATAGCTAAGGCTTTTGTTCATTAAAATTAAAATTATACTTTTTAGTAAAAATACTTTAAATAAACTACTTTTATATTATTATTTAATATATTTAATAATAAACAAAGAATAGTACTATAAAAACTTATTTTAAAATTATCAGTTTAATATAAAAATATTATTATATAATATATAGTTAACTTAATTACTATTAATATATTATTACTATATTGGTTTTTTTAATATTATAAACTTTTAATATCTAATAAAGAAAGTTTTTAAGCTAAGCGATTTTATATTATCTTAGTATCTTACGAGGATCTAACTAGAGAAGATTATAATATCTAGTTCTATAAGTTAGTTGTTATTATTAATAATAATATAAAAGAACTATATACTTAGTAAATAAGGTCTTAATTTAGTTAATTTAATTAATAATAATATTAGTATAAAATATTATTTAATAAAACACTAATAGAGATTAATTATATTTTTATTATAAAAAGTTTTTTATATAAATATTAACTAAAGACTAACTTTTATAAGAATCTCTAGGCTATAATAAAATAGCGCAAAAAGTCTTTTGACAATCTATATCGCGTAGAAAATAGATATTAATAAAAGATAAAGCATATAAGAAAGAAATGAGATAGTGGGAAATAGAGAATGGATGGGCAGGAGAGAGTATTTATGGGAAACTAGAGAAAGATAAAATACTATTATAGAATTTAATTGGTTATAAAACTATTTAAATGTTTCTATTTAAGTGGAATTTATATATATATTTTAAAATAATATAGTTTTTAAAGTCTAGAACTAGATACTAGAGTCTGTATTAGCTTTATATATAAGCACGCTCTAGTTAGTGTCTTGTTATATAGATAAGCTGCTTACTTTTTTTTAAATGTAGTATTATACTAAAAGAACTAGACTTTACTAGTACTTTGAAGTTATAGTAGACTAATCTAACAAGATTAATGTGGAAAGGCGAGGGCTATGCGGTACTTAATAAAAGAACCTAGAGTGAAGGCTTTAAAGCGGCCAGGGACGGGTAGGCTGGTTGGTGAAAACGTTGGCAAAAGTGGCGTCAACTGTAGCCAAAAACGCCGACGCTTGCACCAGGACAGACATTTATGAAATAAAAAAAAATCTAATTCTAAATTTAAATCTAAATTTAAGTTAGAATCTAAGTTTATAAATATAAAAATAATAAATTTTAGTTTATTAAATAGCTACTAAAATTTAATATTAAATATTTATTTAATTTTTATTATTATTATTATTTTTTTAAAGATCTCTCTATCTTATATAAAGAAGAATTAATATATTAATATTAATTTTAACTTAAAATTCTATAAACTAATTATTAAAAATTTTATAATAAAATCTAAATATATCTCTTTAATAAAAAAAATTATAAAAATTTAATATTTTAGCTA
>JAXQGY010000064.1:0-18655 GCA_037040535.1 Talaromyces sp. P118-02
AATAGAACACGCGAGTATCGCGACATGGCATAAGGTCTTACATCGACGGTAGAAGGAGGACGGTAATAAGCCATCTCCATACCAGCTGACGCTAGACCAACACTCGCATGAGCCATGTATCTATAGGAAGGATGTAGGGTTCGTCGTTGCTCGATGTTGCCTCAATTCATACGCATGTTAAGTTAACATTTCGCCGACAGTTGCAGGAGGCAGAAACAAGGTCTATGCCGTGAGAGCTAGTAAAGCTCGGGGGCTGTTGCGTAGGATTGGTCTGTGCAGACAGTGAAGTAGGATCACCAATCTGCCAAGTGACGCACTATAAATCGCGAACCATGGGTCGCGAACGATCCGGCGTGTCAGCCGTGCACGGTTGGCTCTTCAGCGCGAAGCTTACGGAGTACTTTCTTTGACACTCGCCCTAGACCGAGATCCACTTGCATGCGGCGGCCCAATAGGATCTATTCACACGCGTATCTCATTTTTGGGTTTGCTGACTCCATACACGGCTCTACTAGATACGAAAGAGTCCACAATCTCTCATCTTTACACTCTCTCACTGGCCCAGTCGAGATCTTTATTACCATGTCGGCAACTGACACGGAGGGAAGTGTATATTGGCCAACGACTCTGCGTTGTCTTTGAAATCCTTTCAACGTGACTGCTCCTCACCGCGGCCCCCCCCTATAATTTGTTGGCTTTTCCAAAGCATTTCCTCTTTTTCCGCGTGGTTCCTCATTGGATGGATCTCCTCGGAGAACTTCACGCGGCTGAGTCGTGGTAGGTTTTAGTATGTATGGGTCCTTCACGATTTGTGCACAGGTTGGAGTGACTGACTTTCTGATCGGGGCTGTGAGGATGTTCTTAATCTCGATCACATCTTTGCTGAGGCGCGTACGTCTGCTTCTAGTTGGGTCGCGTGGTCGCGTATGGGTTGTGGCTGGAGACCCAGCTGTGGCGCAATCGGGCTACTCGCCATGCTTTTTCGGTATCAGACGATACCCTGAGAGCTCGTGAATAACCTGGAGCACACTCCGCGCCAAATAGCTCAGTGGTGGTGGAGGAATTTCAAAAATTAAGACTCGATTGATGGAGGTTGTTTATGTTTGGTTGGTGAAATATCGGCAATGACTCAATTATTCAATGGTGTGTATTACAAGCAATTTTAGTCCTTCTCTGAGCACGATTTTCGAGCGGTGTCGGACACCGTTGAACTCCATCTTTCAATACCAACACCATGCAGCTAGCAAACGAGAGAGAGAGAAAAGGTCGCCCAGGTGAAACAACAAGGAAAGGGACGAAATGTGCCGCAGAAAACCCTTCTCGCGCTGCTAGATGAAAATGCCAAGCTAAGGTAATTAATATGACTTTATCAACGGGAGGAAACCCCGCAACAAAACACACTGCTCCCGCATAGAATCCTTCGTAACGTCTATAAAACTATTGTAAGACTACATCGCGCCAACTTCGTTTTCGGGACGGCAAAGCGGCAACTGGTCGGGATGGCGATTCGCCAGTTTGGAGTAAAACCGCTCTTTTTGCGCTGATGGACTTGAGGTCCGAGTCGTGATGTTTTGATGGCCTCGCGTGAGAAGCGTGCAAGCCACCGTGATCCCCTCCCTTTAGAGCAAACGATCCCCTAGAAATCCGTTTCCCGCTATCAGTGAAGTCCGACATGCTCAAGGTCTCTGTCGTAGGATCTAACATGGCCTAGTCATTGTGAATCACCCAAATCAGAATCCAGTGAGGCTTAGCTCATACCTCTAAATCGACACCTAAAGGCCAACTTTCATCGGAATAGTACGACATCATTCGACCACTACGTGGAAACTGAACTATAAGGGCCACCTTGGCGTCACATTTCAGGAAAAGCTGGTGCGCTTTGCCAAACAGCCCGTCGGCCCGATTTCGCTCTTGAATTCGGAGCTCCCCGGGTGATTTTTCGTGCTGAGGCTTGAGTACTCGATGTCGTGTCGGCTGAGGCATGGTGGTAGAGGGAGCGAGACAATAGAACGTTGTGTAGTGGCTCTAATAAGATCAGGACCTAACAATGTCTGCAGCTGTATTTTCTTAAGGGCTTTCCAAAATTCTAAATAGTCGTCGCGGCCATTGCGTGACCGCCGAAAACATCACCAATCTACAAGGCATAATGGGTGGTGATGGGGATCACTCTTCTTGAGTACAGTTCTTGCTCGCGATATGCTTTTGACCGCTGGTGCAGGCCAAATAACTTCACCAGAAGCAATTCTAATTCTGGTGGAAATTGGAAAACTGATTTAGTCATGAGAACGAAAGAGAAAATCAACAGATATGGTGGGCGCCACGGACCAAAAAGGACGCTAGATTCAAGAAAAAACGAGGGCGAAATTCAACTAACGTAAAGAATGTGACTGGGAAGAAAGGGTAATGATCAAAAACCGCACTAGGACTGGGCAAGAGTGAAACGTCGAATCAATCTCGAATCCATGATTAGCATCTTTCCGGATAGAGAGCCCACCAAATTCGGTCGAAAATTTTCACCGAGTCAGAAATAATTGACGGCATTGACAGCACCCAATAGTGTCCGACCCTGGTCGAACTCGTGCTCAGAACAGGTAATATGCGAACGCAGATCAGAAAGAATTAGCACTTGACTGTACTGTACTTCATTCAACACTGTCCACAAGGCAATGTGTTAGACATGGTCAAAAAACCCAAAGTCCTCATCCACGGCTTCGTTTACAGCAACCGCATCAAATCGAATCAGATTTGGTAGATGCGGCAAATGCGAACGAGAAGAAAATTTTCGTGGACAATGTATGCCGTCACGTTGTAGAGCGACATATTTGGGCGATGCTCGCAACACCTTCAGACCGGTACCGGTCAGCACTCTCACTGACGAAGAACTAATTCAATTAGCGACGAATCAGAAATTCTTCGACATCGTCGGAATGAGGGCCAGAAATTGCAAAAGGCCCTGGAAAAGGGTTTAAAGGATCTTAGGAATTGACACTGCTTCATAAATATGGTAAAAATCAGATGATAATCATTTCATGCTCAAACTCCAAAGCTAATGTTTGTGATTAACAGGGTGTACGGCTCGAGACCAACTGGAAGAAATCATCAAAAAAAAAAAAAACATTTCGTGTTCCTCTCCTCGGCTAATGAAAGCATTCCCAAGAATATACGTCCATCACAGTCATATTTCGAGCCTGGCCGTACATTTTCTTGTGGATGCGATTTCGTCCGGATAAACAGGCCAAGTCAACTTTGGTCGTCTCAACCTCGTCTATGGCCTTTCTTTACGAGCTTCCGGCAATAATGATGATGCCCACCGGAAGATACTGCCCACAAGCATCACCTGCCACCAGGGAAGTCAAAAAATGCGGTCATTATGTCCAATGGGGCTGCCGTGGCTGGCCGTTCTCCGGTATAAAAAGGTCCCAAACGCCATCTCGTCGCATGCTGAAGAAAGACACAGGCCCGGCCCAGACGATGCCGATAGACATCGAGCTGACCAGTGTGCAACACGCGATTCCCAGCCACTGGTCCAGTATCTACAGCCGCCCGGTCTCCTGGAGCGCCTGGGAGAGGCTGATCCTGGGCGATGGAGGACCGCCAGCACCGCTCCCGATTGATCGTGAGATTGCGGCACATGAGGGACCCCGTCGCCATAGATCTGACCGCCACGTCCCTCCAGCAAGCGAAGACACGGCGATGGGGCACGCCGGAAGGATGCCGCTGAGAGATGCTGTGGCACAAACAAGAACGTCTCCTTTTAGCAGGTGTTAGCAGGTATTTTAACCTCTTTAAAGACTTCCGAGACGTCGTCCGAGCTGTGTCGTACACCCTGCAGACGCAAGAGCACTTCTGCCCGGAAGTCGAACCCTGCCAATTTCCGCGCGTGCGGGCGGCTGCACGGCAGTTAAAGGATGTGTCCGACGCCGCGGAGACGGACGAACAGATCGCCCCAACAAACTACAAGCGCTTTTGCGAGCAGACGCCTGCGGAAGTGTGGATGTGAATGGGTTTCCAAGCACTTGACGACGTTCGATGTGGTGGACGGATCATATTCTCTATGTGTTGGAGACACAAGCCTCCGTTCTTGTACTACACGAGCTCCGCTGGCTCGGAAAAGGATATTTTGATTGATATACAACGATCAGCCATTGCTTTTGTCGTGGACGTTTCGTTCGCAAAGTTCTATTCACCATTCGCTCACCCTTCCAACCGTGATCATATTTCTCATTCACTGACATCACATCAAGGCCCGTGCACGCTCTTTTCCGGTTCTTCGCCCGCTGTGCTCATTGTGGAAATAAGCGGAGTGCGAATCGAGCCACTCCATGTCCCATGTGCATGATGGTGAACTTCGAATGAAGGGATACGTTCAACTGATCACAATTCATGCGCTGTCGAAAGGGGAAAAGCGTCGGGATCGACCAGGAGGCTGGTTGGTGCTTCGGCTCCGTGTTGCGAGAGACGTGGGAGACGCCAGAGTGGCTAGGAGGCAATTCGCTCGTGTCCGAAATCGCAGACTGTTCCTCACTGTACGGCTCTTGATTCGATCGAGAACATGAAGGAGAACGAGAACCATGTGTCTCTTGTGGCTGAGCCGTTTTTCGCCTTGGGGAGGGGGGTTTTTTCACAGCATCGATGCAACAGTGCACCAGGGGATTACGGATACGAGACTGCCGTTTGTGACCGCCGCGCAGCCGCTTCATCTTCGATCGAATTGAATTAAACGACCGCGGCTTGCAAGAGGAGAAAGAGTATACCGCCGCCTTTTCTTTCCAGGAGAGCTCGGAATGCTTGCCCACCCAGTCGAGCAATTCGGCTTCCTCGGTCGGCGTCCACGGGATGTACGTCATGTTCGGCTCTCTGAAGTCGACTGAGATCTGCCCGTAACGCAAATGGAGAGTGCTGGGCGAGACCCCGGTCAAAGTCGTGAAGGAACACCAACGTTATATGCGTGGCGTCTCATTTCTGAGGAGCCAGCGAGGGGTCGCGACTCTGCATGGAACACCCCCATCCGGCTAACACCCTGCCAATCTGCCCGACTTAGTTCCGTATCGGGCCAGGTGGGCTATGACTTGTGGCCGGGGCTGATTTCCATGATTTCCACCGGTTCCACCTCGCATATGCCCACACGCGGCGTCTCTTTCGGCCTGCGTAGGACGCGGAAATTTTCGAGCCGACAACCTGTCGCTACCAAATGGGCAAGACCAAAGAAATGGCCAGTGCGGGATGGCGGCATCGTTCATAATCCAATCGGCTTCCGCATGCGGCCATGCGGATCTACAGCTGAAACACGAAGGGTACAGTGCGCCTGATAGTTCGCGTATTTGCTGCCCAGATTACGCTTGGTTTATGTGTATTCTTTGTTCTTTTGACAGCCAATGCTAACCATTGGCACCTTCCAGCTGGCCGGCGAGGCAAGAGTGGCAGGTGCCCACTTATACACCTAGGCTCAATGTGCAACGATGACACAAAGCAGTCCGGCGCTGCTGGGATGGCGGCATAGCTGGCCCACGCCAATTGATGAGGCCGTACCGTGACGTCGGTGAGAGAAATCACCTGTGGACGGAACACATCGGGAATAGCCCAGCTTAACTTATTTGACCCACGGGAGATTCTCTTTCCCGAGCTAGCGTACGCTAGATCTCACGCGATCGGCCCCATCGCCGCCGATGGCGATTGGCCCATATGCGCTATTTCGCTCGGATGCCCGCCGGTGCGTGCGGTCACGTGCCGCTCGCTAATGCGCAACAGCGCGACCCGACAGAGTGGTTGCGCTCCGCAACACCAAGTCCACGGGGTGGAGATCGATATCACGTCTCTATATCCGTCAGTCGTGCCTTTTCATCACCCCTGCCTGTCTCACACGCCGACCGTTCTCTCTCAAGGCTCGCAGAGACGGAGGAGAGGCACTCCTTTCTCATTGGCTGGATTGACAGCAATCGATCGGCCCACATGCGTCCGGCGGGTCTATGCACGTGGAGATGCGCATCTGGCTGACATCGGTTAGTGGAAGGAAGAAAGCCTATTTGAACGACCGCTGATGGACATCCTATCCTTCCACGGCCTTGTTCGCGTAGAACAGACCGCGTACGCCTGATGCGAACAGTCAAATACGGGATGTACTCTGTCGCGGGGTAATATCATGGTTGTCGCCATCTACGCTGTCCAGGAGCAGTGGGAGAAGGGGGGCTAGTTAGTTGTCGTGCGGGTGTCGTTCCGGATTTTTTGCATAGACGAGAAAGTGGTCATCCATTGCCCCTGGACCATTGTTACGCTCTTGCCGAATTCGTAAGTTTTCCCTCTCGATTTTGCGGCGAACAGTGGCGGTTCGCGAGATTTGTGCACTCATCATGTCGAGATGACCGCGACGTTGCCAGCGGATTTGTTGCCAGCGGATTCGTCGCCAGCGAATTTCTCGCGCCGCTTCACTCGCAGGTGCAGGTCCGGTCAGGCGAGATGCTGCACTTGGCTAGCACAGGCGGTTTCGGGTTCCACCACCAGGGACCGCAAACATAAGACACTACGATGATGCATCGCCGCGTCCTTTTACCGCCATGTCAGAAACACCGCGGTGTAGTCCTGGTCGGCAGGTCATCACTACCAAGAGGACTTCGGGGAACACGCTTCCTGCGCTGAAGTCATTACGACATGCGAGGAGCGAGTGAGTCGCCTTGGATGCGAGCGTGAACGGCTACGATTGGAATTACAGGGTCTCCCGCCCAGAGAAGACCACCTTTTACAAAACCAGATCCGGGCCACGGCCTCCTGGAGCCATGTGATAGCGAAACTTCAGCACATTGTCGGAGGGTATGTATCGGTCTTCAACCGAATGATCGCCCACATCATTGCCGCCTATCCGACCGGATGGCCCGGTACCTCCAGCCGATGATACAATGCATGGATGCGAACTGGAGCCAAGCCACGGCTGACATCCTCCAGCTGGCCCCAGCAGCAGCGTTGGAGTCTCGCGTTTCCGCCTTTGTCACCGACAACGTGGACGCACCAAACATCCTGTGAGGCGTGAGAGGCGTGAGGAAGCATACACCCGCTTCGTCTTGAGGCAGGACCAACCGAGTGCGGCGCAGCGAAGCTGTAAAGATAGCATAATGCTTTAGCAATGTCATGTCCTCCATTCGCTTTTCGACGGGCGTCCGTGCCGATTCCGTGTAAAACCGATACATGAAGACGTCGATTGCCGTGGTGGGCTTCGTGACCTGTGAATGGCTCAGACCAAAAAAAAAAAAAAGGCATGCTATCTCGCAGTGCCACAAAGACGAATCCGGCCAATCACTGGATGATCCTGGAGACTGCTAGAATCGTGATTAGACGGGATATTCACGATTAGCCGCCTAAACTAGCGCTTTCCGCGAGGCGAGCGAGGCCAATTGCCTGTTTCAGATCTGTGCGCGGGTAGATCTCACCTGCCACGTAAGATACGCATCCAGGCCCTATCCAGCCGGAGTGGATTCTGGATTGTTGGGTGGCGCTCGCTACCAGCCAAAGAAATCTCCCCGTGATCCGCGTGGTATATGATTTGATTGATTCTCATTTTTTAGTGTTTTTGCCTGTTTTGGTGTTGATTTTGCGGCGCAGACTAGCCAGACTCGTCCGGCTCTCGAACACATCAGCCGATTGGTCGACATTCCTCCCGGTTCGCCCGCCCAACACGCCTTTCACATGCTTACGGTGGTTGGAGTGGCACGGTCATCGTGGTCGGCTCGACCGCGTAGAACGATATTAACGGGACCGTTATACTTCTGCCGTCAACGGATATGCGCTCGTCTTGCGCTCATCTTGGGGGGCGCTCGAATGGATTCGGGGCCAATGATCACGCCGGGTGCGGGCCCGTGACGATCTCATCCTCATTGAGAAAAATAGCCCGCTCCGTTCCTTGCATCGCGGCTATCGCCAGGCCGTTGCCGTGCCCTGTCAGGGCGCGGCACAGAAATGGTGCCGACGCCATGATGCGCATCAGGAGGAAGCTTGGCTCAGATGACTGGTCTATTCTCGTGGCCTTCGTACGTGCCATTGGCACTTTGTGATATTATGACAAATGGTCTGGTCATGTCCTCGCAAAGATATTCCACCTTATTGGAATTATTTGCGGTACGAGTTTGGTTTTTCACCACGGCGGTCGTCACATAGAGTTCGCCTCACCCCGACAATCTCCGCACCGTCCTCCACTAAGTACTATGCGAGGTTTTGGCAAGCTGGCAGCTGTGATCGGTGAAAGCGTTGCCCTATCCAGGCGCAGCGCGAGCCGCAGGGTCTTCCGCTCAGCCACTACACTCACTACCAGGCCGGACGCGTCAAGAATGCATTGATAGCTTCTGTCCATCGAGGTGACTCGATGATTGGAGACTGCTTCAGCCCCGAGATCTGGCACCTGGCGTCATGCCATGTCAGGTACCGATCGAGGTGATTCGGCTGTAAAGCGAGGATCGACCAAGCAGGCGAAAAGCCGCCACGTCAGAATACGCTCGTCCTTCGTCATGTTGGTGTTCGTTGGATCGATCCGGTGCGTGCCCTGCTTCTAACGAACTCTCAAGAAATCACGATCTGGTTCTTTACTTTGACTATAATCTCGGATGGGTTGAGGCAGAAAAACATACAATGTTCGTGTAATTCTCCTTTTTGATTTTCCTCCGTCAGTCTCACTTTGCTCACAACTGCTGGTTGCGCACAACTCTCCGGTGCCAAGCAACGATCCCGGGCAAAATGATTCACACCAGTACAGTAGCTGGCGAGCCATGAGCGCAACCTCTCCACCCGGCACCCAGTCTTCCTGAGCAGTGGCACGGTTCTATTTCGGAGCGGCGATGAGCCGAGTCGCTTTCTATATTATGACCAATAGCAATTAGACATGCTTTTTGCATTATGGTTTCTGGTCTCCTCATTGACCTTGACTGGTTTGCTTCTTGCCTCAACCGTTGAGAGAGCTCCGCCATCGTCAAATTTTTGGGATGAAAGTGTAAAGGAACACCATGGCACGTACAGCAGAAGTGAGTATTCTTCGTCGGACAAAGGACTTCCATTATCTCTATTTTCGTTATTCAGACCAAAGCCGTATTCAATCACTAGCCAGCATTCACTCCTCGGGCGTAGGGCCATTTCCTGTTATGGTAAAATCTCATTCTTCTCATCGGCCGTTTCAAACGATAGCGTCGGCAGTCCGTGTGGTTATCATCAATTTGAGAGTAATCCGTCACTCTGTGCGCTACTATTGGCTGCATATAACAGCCAGTGTGTGTATATGTGTATTCATTCACTGTTCTTTTGAGCGATACGGGATACCAGATGTAGCTCTGGCAATAATACATAAGTACATACCATGTGGGCTGACTTATCCAGTCAGGAAACGATGCCTTTCCAGGCGGATACAGAGAGATTCGAAACCTCCTTCATTGTTTTACACTCTCTTTGTTTAATTTTGCTCCATTGTGGATACACTGGTCATAAGCTAGTGGAAGTCCTTGTATTTTACTTCTTACTAGTGTATGTTTGGTACATACTCTTTACAATTCCAGAAGTTGTCGGTCCGACATTAACCCGATATGTCATCAGCAATGGCCAAATGTTCAACAAAGAATCTCTCCATGGACAGATCTTTTTACTTTTGCTTTCTTTCCTCTGTCTAATAGTTAGTTGAAGTAAACAGTAATATGTACTATCATTTTAGCCCCATAAACTAAGTACATGCTGGGAAAAATAATGGAAAATTTTAACAAAGTGAAATATAAACTCTTGTAAACTTGTGGGCTAACAAGTTTCCTCAACATATGATAAAAGAATGAGCAGTTTACTGTACTACATTGGTATAACTCTTTCATGAATTACACGTACGGACATCAATAGAATTAGCCTAGTTTGAACAGTTCGGCTGGAGACTAGGGCTGAGCTAGGAAGTTAGGTAACTCCTGTGGTTGCACGCACAACCAATAGCTTTAATTCCTCTCTTTATTATAATTCTCTTCTCTAAGCTTAGTTTCCCGCCAATAGACACCGAAGTCTGATTTATGACCAGTCCTTCACATACTCTAGTGCCCAAGCGTCAGATTTTCAAGCACCGAGCTCAGATTATTAATACTAGCCAGTGTCTCAGGATGTTCAGCGCCTAGCGCTTTCTCTCTGCCAGTAAGAGCTCGTCGATGCATAGCTTCAGCCTCTTTATAATTCCCCTGATGATTAAGTACCAAGCCCAGATTATTAATACTGGTCAGTGTATTGGGATGTCCAGCGCCTAGCACTTTCTCACAACCAGTAAGAGCTCGTCGATGCATGGTCTCAGCCTCTTCATATTTCCCCTGGTAGTCAAGTACCATACCTAGCTTATTAACACTGGCCAGTGTATCAGGATGTTCAGCGCCTAGCACTTTCTCTCTGCCAGTAAGAGCTCGTCGATGCATAGCTTCAGCCTCTTTATAATTCCCCTGATGATTAAGTACTAAGCCCAGATTATTAATACTGGTCAGTGTATTGGGATGTCCAGCGCCTAGCACTTTCTCACAACCAGTAAGAACTCGTCGATGTATAGTTTCAGCCTCTTCATATTTCCCCTGGCTACCAAGCACTAAGCCCAGATTATTAATACTGGCCAGTGTATCAGGATGCTCAGCGCCTAGCACTTTCTCTCTGCCAGTAAGAGCTCGTCGATGCATAGCTTCAGCCTCTTTATAATTCCCCTGACGATCAAGCAACGAGCCCAGATTACTAACACTGGCCAGTGTATTGGGATGTCCAGTGCCTAGCACTTTCTCACAATCAGTAAGAACTCGTCGATATATAGCTTCAGCCTCCTTATATTTCCCCTGGCTACCAAGCACTAAGCCCAGATTATTAATACTGGCCAGTGTATCAGGATGCTCAGCGCCTAGCACCTTCTCTCTGCCAGTAAGAGCTCGTCGATGCATAGCTTCAGCCTGTTCATATTTCCCCTGACGATAAAGTAACGAGCCCAGATTACTAATACTAGCCAGTGTATTAGGATCTTTAGCGCCTAGCATTTTCTCATAACCAGTAAGAGCTCGTCGATATATAGCTTCAGCCTCCTTATATTTCCCCTGGCAACCAAGTACTAAGCCCAGATTATTGATACTGGCTAGTGTATTAAGATGCTCAGCGCCTAGAGCTTTCTCACATCCAGTAAGAGCTCGTCGATACATAGCTTCAGCCTCCTTATATTTTCCCATAAGGTACAAATACCAGCCACATCGATTAGATATACTCGGCACATTCAATTCCTTGTCATTGTGTAATTCCTCAGTACAACGGATCAACTCTTTCGCATGTGGAAGGAGCACTTGACAAGACGCTGACGTTTCATAATCTCCACTTGGAAACACGATCTCCATCACTTGCAGACTTCGTCTTGCCCATTGATGAAACAGACCTTGTTTCTTTAGCCACTGTCGAGTGGATAGTTGTATAAGTCGGTGTAACTCGAAAAAACTTCCTAACTCGACCTGGACGAGAGAAAAGCTTATCAATGGAGCCATTACATCCTCGAATTCTAATTGATCCATCCCTTGGCTAATTAATTCTTCTGGAATCCCTTGTCGGTCAAACATACTCATCAATGCCAGTAGATCTGTAGTTTTCGGAGATGTACGGCGGATCTGATCAAATGAGATCTGCCATGTAGTGATGACCGGATGTCGGATACTCCGATCTCGTCGGAGGTCATGAGCATCGTCATAATTTAGAAGACGCTCTTGGTTCGCTTCACTTCGCTGAAAAAGGTCCAAGTAAGTCGATACGTCCATTCGAGATGAGCGATTTGAAATGTAGGCACCAGCTTGTGTAACCGCTAATGGAATACATTCAAGTGCCTGTACTAGCATTTGAGCCTTATCTTCATCTGGCTTTTTAACATCGACGCGGGTTCGCAGGAGGGTAGAGGCATCGTGCGTGTTCATTGGCTCCACTCGTATCACCTGACCGGAAGGCCCCACTATATTCCGTGCTACCGTCTGGTTTCGTGATGTAATCAAAATCGATCCGTGTGAAACACGAGGCAAATAATCCACTAGCGGTACGTTCTCATTAGAGGTGTTGAGAAAGGTATCAGTATCGTCTGCATTGTCCAGAACCATTAACCAGTTGCCGTTCTTCTCATCACATAGCCATACATGGACCAGCTGGAGGATATCAGATTTGGGATCGTCGCATCCAGGAACCTTTGCGACTGTTGCGATATCTCGGTACCCTTGATCAAATCTCGTCGTATTACTAGCGTGAACCCAAAATATCCATGTGCTAGGTGTCGATTCTTGAACACGGTATGTATACTCGATCGCTATTTGAGATTTTCTGAGACTTAATCAGTCATTGTATATCATCCTCTCGTACGTTTGTTTACTCACCCTACCCCGCCTAGGCCAACGAGCGCGGCACGCCTTGAGGTCTGCCCAATTCTTTCTTCAACAGCCTTATTAATACTCATAATAGTGTCTTCTCGACCAACGAACATTGTGTCTCTTTCGAAGGGGACGGTTGAAGCTAGCTTAGGATGACCTGATGTTTCTGCGAAAAATGCAAAACTAATCAGCGTCGGTAAAATAAAGTTACAAATAGTAACTATAGACTATTCTTCAATGAGCAGAGATAAACTTACGTCGCTGTTGCGGAAGACCAGCTACCCAGTACGTCAAGAAAGCCTTAGCACAACAGGCTGCCGTTGCTGTAGCATAGTGCTGCCATGCCTTATTCTTATGGCTGTCTGCATAGTCGCAGACACCCTTTATGATAATACAAGGTAAATTGTCCCATACTCCAGCGCCTTCCATCTCAAATCCAATGATGCCCTCATCGTTGGCCAGTCTTTCGCGATGCTCGCCTGATCGCATCACTGTGTTCGCCGAAGCTATGGTGCCGATGTGAATAAACACCTCTGGTATATCTGTGTCAAGCCGACATCGCTGAATTGACTGCCCCACGCAACCAAGTTGTTGACAGTCACTCTTTAACGCTAGCTCACACACAGGGTCTTGGCTAGAATGGCAGTCAAAGCAGGCGCATTCCACACCAGGGCCTCGCTCATAATGCCTATGGCGATAAGTAGCAGGAAACAGTGTATCTTGCAGGACACTGGGATAACACCAGCGTCTCTCGTCGCCTCCTTGGATGTCTTCGAGAAAACGAGCGATTAGCTGTTGTATATGAGCTTGTCTCCGGGAAGTCCGTAAACCGTTGAGGAAAGATCGGATCTCTTGATTAGGCTGTCCAAGTGTTTCTTTAACACCACTTTTCCGCACAAATCCATCAGGATATTGTCGGCCAAAATCGTATTCGATAACACTATCGCTGATGATCACATCGCCTAGGATGATCTCCCTCTTGTCGGTTGAATATGGTGCCCCGCCGCAGATTCCGACCACTAGAGCAAGCTTGATCCGTGTAAAACTCATTCGCAAGCTTCGGGCAACGCTGGCAGAACTTCGATTTCCCATTCCTGGCATAACAGCCAGCACGACATGGTGGCTGTTGATCCTTCCTACGGTATATGTGTTGTCGTCCCCTTCTTGCTTACCGTATGTACGAATATCGTAGTATTCATCGAATAACGCTTCCACCGCATCAGCTTCCACAGGAAGGGCACAGATTATCGCAATTTCGAATTCCTCGCGTGACCGTGGAGGCATCACTGCAGGATTTATTCATTTCAGATTTGGGAATACCAGTATGGAATGGACGTATCACTGAGTATTGTCTTTTGACAAGCAAAACGCTGTGCAGTTATAATGATCTGATAATTTAGCAGCTCACGTTTTGATGGAAGTCGGAATGGGCAAAGCGGGGCATTGCAGGATGTAGGGATTGATTGGGTAGAATGCAAACACGTCAACATCCCACCTCACAAAGAGATGTCAACCAAATCGGGTGATTACTAACCGACTTGGCTCCGAGTCGGATCCTAGGCAAGGCTTCCTAATTGAGAACGTAATTCGCTGATCCCCCTGAATTAATTGAGATTACATGGGATTATGTGATTGGATCAATTTACTGAAGAAAAGCCTATATAAACTGATAAATTACCTATGTAAATTAGAATATCATGCTCCTCATAATAATCAATTTGACACATTTACCAACCCCAAATTTGCACCGATTCTGCCGAATTATTAAGCAGTGCCAAGATCCCGCAGTTTATCAAGAGACGAACGTCACGTGAAAACTCTGGAACAGAGAAGCATTGCTGATCTGCCCCCTCCTGTATTTGGCTTAGTGGATCTACGAGTGAGCCATGTTTCTTGATCAACAGGAAACGTGGCCTGAACCTGGGAGTATTCCTAATACGGCATGGCTCGTCACGTGGATATCCACCCGCAAGTTACACTGCAACTTGACTGGAACGGACAACGCCTGACATGAAATTCCACATGAACTTATCTGCAAGGGACGCCGCAGCCCCACGATCATCAACTTGCAGGCATGGCCCCCCCCTCTGGCGGATTGGCAGCATGACATGATCCGTGGCATGATCCAAGGTGGGAAAAAGAACCCCGAAATTGTAAATGCAGTTAAATGTAGTGAGCGGACCGTTTTCAACATCAGGTCAAACCTGCGACGCTACGGCACAACCAGAGCCCCTGCGAATCGTGGAGGTCGACCGCCTTCGATAACACCAGCAATGCTAGAATTGCTTTGCGACAAGTTACTGGACAAACCAGGGTTATATATTGATGAGATGGTGGTATACATATATGATGTACTAGGCATTCTCGTCACAGCATCCAGCGTTCAACGGGCCTTAGCTAGAGCTGGTTGGTCTAGAAAAGTATCTCGCCAAGTAGCGAAGGAACGAAACGCCGATCTGCGAGACTATTATCTCCATCGCTTATCGGAGTATCGTTCTTATCATCTCGTGTACATTGATGAATCGGGGTGCGATAGACGAGTTGGGTTCCGACGCACCGCCTGGTCTCCAATTGGCGTGACGCCAGTCCAGATTTCTCAATTTCGAAGAGAGCAACGGTATCAGATTTTACCCGCGTATGCTCAAGATGGAATCATTCTTGCACGTGTGTATCAAGGATCTACTGATGCTACAGCCTTTGAAGACTTTGTGAAGCAGCTTTTGCAACACTGCAATAGATACCCAGATCCAAAGTCTGTCCTAGTCATGGATAATGCATCGTTCCATCGGACCGCTCGGGTCCAACAGCTGTGTTCAGAAGCAGGGGTGAAGTTGGAATATTTGCCGCCTTACTCTCCAGATCTCAATCCGATTGAGGAGATGTTCGCGGAGCTGAAGGCTTTTATCAAGAAGCAATGGAGCATATATGAGAACGATCCACGCCAAGGTTTCCATACCTTTCTAGACTGGTGTGTTCGTATGGTTGGTTCCGAGAAGAAAAGCGCAGAGGGACATTTTAGACACGCGGGGATTGAAATTGAAGATCCTCCAGCTGTTGAGAGCCCATCATCTCAGGCGTAGAACATTTTAGGAGGAAAGCAGTCCTAGAGTCTAAGTTTCAATTGATTTATGCAGGTCAGAAGCGGACCGCATGGTAAAATACGTTGGTTGGTCTCAAATAATAGTCAGAACCATATCTAAGATAGGCTAGAAGATGGTTTTTCCCCGCAGCACCCGTTTACCACACCAAAGTATAAAATTCGCATGGCGTACCCCGCTGAATTAGCTTTGAGGCTAAAAAGTCTCATGCAGTTCTTAACTAGCTTGGAGACGCGTTTCCGACGCATTGATAGATTAATGACCTGGTACAATATACCGAAATTTCGCTCGTGAATGTAGAGATAGCTCCGGGGGTGACTCACGACGTCATAATCACGTGATCAGGTGGCTTTTGCCAGAACATTCCTAACCAATGAGCTCGAGAGACCTGGACTAGCGCCGATCAATTGGCTTGGCAGACTTCATTCAGAGAAGGCCGAAATGACCTGGTAACAGCCAGCACTTCTGTCTATACGCATGCTTGAGTTTCTGCTTGATGGGCCATAAGATATCGCTAGCGATTTTGTGGTCTTCTTGGAGACCCGCGTGGTCCAGAGCACCTAGGAGTCTCCAGCCGGTGATTCGATCTGGCAAGTTTTTTTTTTCGAGGCTCGATCAAGAGATACCATAGCCACCCTCTCTGTGTTATACGAGCTCAAGCTGACAAGATGCTGTTGATTACTAGGATGACGCAAAATGACCCAGAATGCCTTCGATTCCCGCGAAACATCGTATGATCTCCAAGAGGACTGGAATAATGTCAGCCAGTGGCAGTCTGAGGCAAGCCCTCTGGTGGGATACGCACCAACACCTGGCATTCTCAGTTCAGCTGCGTCGAATATCTCATTCACTGATCATCATAACACCTTTCAAGCCGAGTCACCGTCGCAGGTTTCTGTCCCTCCACTCCTTCAGTCAAATAGCTTTGCTGTCCATTATGCAGTCGAGTGGAAAGCCACCTTGAACAAGCGTCCGGTGTTACACGAAACAGAAGGTTCAGAGACGAAGCCAAGAGAATTCTGGGAGTCATATCTCAAACCAAAGATAGACAAACTTTTGGCGGATAACTTTCCGGATAAAATTCTGCAAATCGTGAACACAAATCTCACGGTTTTGGTGGATGAGCGTGGTTATAGAAAAAAAAAGTTGATCAGACAATTCCCAAAACTCAAGATTGACTGGCACGTTGTAGAGAGCCAATTAATCGAATGGGCGGGGTTGTATGCGGGCATGCAACTGCTGGTCCAGATCACTGTCAACTACGACAGCAGTAATAATCACTTATCCGCCAATCATCGAGGGCGAGTCAATAAAAGGGGAGGCTCGTCGGCTAGTCAGCGTATGCAAGCGGACCGCGCCGCGCACATACGTGCCGAGGAAAATTCGTTGGGTCGGCCGTCTGCCTGGGAGACGGTGTATGATCTAATGCGGTGTCCAGGCCCTCCATGTCGTCTGGGTCCACATTGCTGGCGTGATCCAAAAGATAAGATGCATTACAAACTTGGACCCCGTCATCTGGAAAGCATGGTTCGATATGTGGAGCAACGTGGCAAAATATCGAGTCATGAAGACGTACCTGACTTCATCCGCCAAGAGATATTGGCCGCGGCAGAGCAACGGCAAAACCAATCCAAAAATTCTCACCATCGAGCTGCATCCTATCCTCCGATTAGTATTACCAACGTTTTACCCACGCCATCTTCGTCAGCCGCTCATCAAATGGCGGCAAGCGAAGCATCAACCTCTGCAACTCCAACATCCAACTCAACAGATTGTTTGAATGTGCAGGGATGCAGGGATGACGCAGTCATTGAATATACAGACTGGCAGATATCTCAAGCGAGTAGTGACACGTGGAGAGACGGCTTTCAACGTTGCGGCGATATTGCTTTAGCAAAAGGGCTTGATCTTGACTTGCTGTATAAGAAGGGCCACACGGTTTATGATGGCCATAATATTAAAGAAGGCTTGATCGAACAGTATGCGCGAGACATCAAATTCTGGGTAGAGAAGGTTCGACCAAGCAGGAGAGAGTTCGAAAGTGCAACCAGTCAATCGTTATGATGTTTCTTGCATCTTTGTTTGTTTTCTTGACCTTATGCTTTTTGTCTGTTGAAATTTTTGTTGCATAAAGATTGATAAGGGTGCAAACACCTGGCAGGCTATAGTGCTATGTTCCGTGATCAATTTTGTTTTATCTCGAAAACTAGAAGGAAGGTTAATATTTGAATAAGCTGATGACATGTGAATTTGAATGGAGTAGTAAGTAGTAGAAATAAGACGGGATGACGAGGCTGGTTATCTTCCGAGTTTTCACGTCACTGTGGGGTCAGTAAAAGGCTCTGACATAACGGGGACAAGAGTTGTAAGGTATCGTAATCAGGTAAATATTTCAAGTTACTTACAATCGTGAAAAATGTCTACCTAACCCAATACGATTAGGAAATCTTGGCAGTGGGGCAAAATCAAAAGAGAGAGTTATGGAAAGATGAAGGAGGTTTCGAATTCGTTCAAAATAAAGTGCAAAACCCAAAACCAGCTTCATTATGAACACGCACTCTTTTCTCATTTTTCCCCACTTCTACAAAATAACTTCTACACTACACCATAAATGGTTAGTATATTACTCACTGTAATATAAACATATTGGTAAATACCTGTTTGCCATATTATTGACAGGACATACTATATTTAATAGCTACACTAACTTATAAATGCTTAGTGGTTTAAAACAGGTTATGAACAAAACAAAACATATCTTACAGGACACTGAAAAATACTGAACCAAACTAGGCTGCCTTGGCAGTGGGGCAAAATAATCAAGGAGTGTGTTTTCTCATGAAGGAGGTTTCGAATGTCTCTGTACATCATTCTACTGGTACTTCTGTGTCCATAGAAAAGTGTATTGAATCGTCTGTCTCTTCTAAACAGGTGGCCCGGCCAGCGGGTTGCCACGGCCTGTGGTAGCCTATGTGCCTAGGGTTCTGTTGTGCGCATGCGGCATCGAAATCAGTTGTTCTTTTTCTTTAGCTGTGCTGTGCTATTTATGGTGTGTCGTGTTGTACGTCAAAATACTTCGCAATTTAGGATGATTACAATCCTTAGTACTGTGCGGACTGAATAACCTTACAAACACTCTCAACTGGACTTCGCCTTCAGGTGCCCATACAATTCCATTCCTGCTTCCTATATAAGGTGGACATT